>VKOC01021570.1:0-61932 GCA_009364415.1 Spea multiplicata
AGTACCGGGGGGGTAGATAATGGCGTCGGCGAAGTTTAAAATGCCGCCCCTCCTCCCCGGCATTTTAAACTTCGC
This sequence comes from Spea multiplicata, assembly GCA_009364415.1. Taxonomy (NCBI): domain Eukaryota; kingdom Metazoa; phylum Chordata; class Amphibia; order Anura; family Pelobatidae; genus Spea; species Spea multiplicata. The sequence goes on from VKOC01021570.1 coordinate 76, forward strand.
CCCAGGCGGCGTTAAGTCTTCTGCCGGCCCTGCCTACAGGCCTGCTAAATACGTACATTGTTGGAAAAAAAGGAAATAAACCCGTTCTTTTTGTCAATGCCAAACTACATTACTCAGTACAATAGAACATTTAATGCTCAAATGAACATATTATTTTTTCTGCAAGACTTCCTCTTTGAATATTTTGCTACAGTAAGAATGCTGTACATTCTCATGTTATCTTTTAAAAAAGTCATTGTGCAGTTTCAGCGTAGATTTGTCATCTTGCATGCGGCTTATCGCAACCTTGTAAAATATACCTTGTAATTCTTTGACAGAAACATAATAGCTGCTATTTTTTTTCCAGAATAAGTGGAAGAGTACAGAAGGGTTTCCGTGACCAGCATTCCCTGCTACTTTCTCGTGTGTATACTGGTGTTTGCATGGTGACGTCAGGTGACAGGCTGATGTGTGACTTTTTTTCCGGAACCGTAGCCAGCTATGCTTGGTGGGAAATACAAGCTGAATTTCATAATCTCTGGCTTTGACAGAGTACACAAAACTGCACACAATATGAGACAAAGACATACTGATAGAATTAAAACACACACCATTCCTATCAGCAGAATAGCTCTTATTAGCCCCTTAATGACAAAGCCCGTACATGTACGGGCTCAAAATGCATTGTTTTCAATGGGTTTAGGGACCGCCCATTGTCCTTAAGGGGTTAAACATGGGACGGGTCCAATGCTTTGAGACACATTCAAAGAGTAAAAACACAATAAAGACTTTTAGGCTACAGTCAACAAAGGAGCTGAAGAAGACCATGATAAGAGGAGTCCGTCTATAACACAATCATGAATATAATGTATTTGTAATACATTACATTTATAATGTAATTCTAATACTTGGTTTATTCCCTCCATTATCTCATGGGGGCAGTAATAAACTGCTTAACCTGCTTCTACGGTAGAAGCACATATGGAACTATCTCATCATTCCCGCCTTGACACTGAAGTCAGATCTAATCAGGCATCTCACCACCTGCTGATCATACTGTTAACTATAATGAACAAATATCCCAATATTTCAGGCAAAACACATACAGTGTATGGCCCTTTAAGCCACGGATACATGTACATGCATGTTGTGTGTATGAAGAGGTGTACGTAAATGCAAAAAGACTGTATACTGAAAGGTACTCAATCTTTAGTCGAAGGAGATGAATTTTATGTGGCCGACTTAGAAAAAAGAAGTGTATAGTGTCAAATAGTGTATGTATATATATATTCAAGACATCAGAGGTCCCCTATTCAAATGGAATAGCATACTATCAGTGTGAAGCCTTTTTCTATTTTGGCCTGATAAGAAGTACTTCCTTTGACTAAAAAGACTCAATTGTTTCAATACAACTAGAATCATTTTCTTTATTCTGTACATTATGCTAACTATCTAGCTGGGAAATGTATATCTGTTCATATAAAGTAGATACATACATTAGATACATTGTGTCAATAATGCGCTGGGGCTAGAATGGTAGGTAAGTAGGTAGGGAAAATGTAAAAAAAAGGTTGTCATTCTCCACCTTAGGAAATTGACCTTTTACATTCAGATGCTCGTCTTCAGTGAATATTTAGAAAGCGTTATGATGGTTTATGTACACCTGCATGTTAACACTTTCTTTGCGCTAAAGTGGGATTGTATTACTTTGTGAGTTATCATTAGGCTGAAAACAGAGTAACGATATCTAAGCAGGCACTTGGAGATAATTACATCTGGTTGTCAGTGTTCTTATCCCTGTGCTCAGGTGCCAGTGGTAGAGATTTCAGTAGGCTGCGTGATAGCGTATGCAGTTTCTTTTTCCGCCAGTAGCCAGCAGCATGTTGATGTGACATAGAAGGCAAGGCACAAGGAAGGGAGAGACAGAGCAGTATGTCAGAGAGCGGTAGAGAGACAGAATGAGGCTTGTTCCTTCCTAAAGATCCTTATTCATTGACTGTCAGAGCTGCACACAGGAGCTCCCAAGGCCACCTGCATCCCCCTCTGCTCCTCCCCTGCCAGGGGTCTTGTCACTGGAGAGACCTAGAAGTGGCAGCTCAGTCCTCCTTATACCCACCTGGCAGGCTGTCTTTGTGTTTTCCTGGGACGTACAAAGAAGGGAAAAAAGAAGAGAGCAAAAGAGATCCGCAGAGGAGCAGAGACAGGAAGGAAAATGCACATTAACCAAGAGGCTTCCATCAGCAAAGGTAAGGCAGTGATGAATGTCCCCTATGTATCTTCCCATGGGCACGGACCTTTGTTTTTGTGTACAGCTGCTAGTAGAATTATGAATCTTTGTCAGCGTTTTAAAAAGGTGGCACACCTGACACCCCGCTATAGTATCCAAGCCACCCTCTGCCACATCCGTCACGTGACCTTCTAGGTTATTGACACCTCTTTGGCCCCACTTTGTGTCCATGTGATAAGGTTCAAGTGCTGTCCCTTTGCCCTGGAAGCACCATGTGCTAGAGCATAACATTCCTGATATAGGACTGGGTTGGACACTAGTTGAAACCCATAACGGAAATCTTATCCCCATAGATTTCAGTTTTGTTCATTCATCCATATGCAATAGGACAGGTCTAGGCATCGTTATGAATGGGGGGCGAGAACAGATTCATAGCATTTTTGGGTTTTATAGCTATTGGGTTCTCATGGCTCCAAAGCATCCTGCAGATTTACACATTTGTCTGAGAAGCGATATAAGTTAAGAAGATCAAGGAAAACACAGGTCCCTTGTAGTTTTAAAGTCTGGCACAAGTAGAATGCTTCTATTTTGCTTTGTGCACGTGAACTCTTTTAATTAAATCTACCGATCAATCAGGTACAACTAACTGTACCCAACTACAAATCTTGGGCTTGTGCCTAGATAAATAATCACACCACCCAGTCTTGTATCATACAGAGGTGCGACACGAGGACAGACATGCTCTATAACAGTATGTGAACCGTGGTGTCACTTTTTTCGTTGTCACCTCCATAATTCTCATTTTGTTACCTCTCGCCCTGGCATGCCTGAATTCACTTTTACTATCTGCATTCTCCTCCTCTCCTTTCTATGTACCTCACTCTATTGTTTTCATACCCTCAGCTATGTCCACCAACAGCCTTCCCATTGTATTTGCCTCGCATGCTCCTTATGTCTTTTTTTCTGACGTGTCTCAGTTTCTCTACATTTTTTTACCTGTCCCTGTCCTCTCCTTTGTTACCCTCTTCAACCGCTTTAACTTTTACGGTTTAGTTTTAAGGAAAAAGGCTCATTCTTCCTCCTTGTTTCTGCTACTTTGGAATTTCTCTCTTGCCACCGCTTTCATTCCCCAGCCATCCAACAACCTTTTTCTGCTACCTCTCACAGTCTCTCTAGAATCCCTATCTTCTTACACCTTTAACTACCCCTATGGTTTCCAATCTCCTACCGTTCCTTTCTTTATATCATTGTACTTCTTCCTTCCTATTGCTCTTTGCAACCTGTTTCTTCCAACTAGAAGCTTTAGTATTTTGCCGGCTTACCCCCGATTTTACCTCCGTTGTTTTTCTCCTCTACATTTCTTCCTTCTCTTTTAATATTCTCCATCTGCTTGTTTTTCTTTCGCTTCGTTTCTATACTTCCTAATGTTCTTTAATGTCTCTCCTTTTAGTTTTTCTCTTTGTGGGATTGATTGTCTCTAAGCCCCCCAGAGAGCGGAGTATAATGTTCCTCTCTGAACGTTTCATGGAATGTGTGGAAGGAATGGGAGATTATAGTGAAGTTTGTACACCCTGCTTCATAAGCGCACCAATATTCATCAAAAGGTTGCCTCTTTCTGAGAAACAGCTGATTTTAGCCAAATAGTTTCTGCAATCGCTATCTGGACAGCTTTACTAAAATAAACTGATTCACATGCAGTATCTATTTGAAGGAATTGTTAAAGACATTATAAGAAATCTTTTTTTTTATCTATAGGGAAAGGTTTTATAGAGCAATAGAAGTCACAGGGAATATGTTAATGGAAATAATTTGTATAGCAAAGTAATTGAATTTAAAAAAAAAATGGAAAATGTTATAATGAGAGTGTATGCGGCGTAGTAGGAGGAGTTCAAAAGAATCGGTATTATGTAGATTTAGCATTAATGTATAGACAAGCGTTGTCACAGCTCACAATGCACTTCAGAGGTGCTCACCTTATTAATATGACTCAACCCTAGAGGCACAACGAAGGGTGATCAATAGTTAAAGCTGTTAAAGACTTCTATAAAATCGCCTGGAAACTGAAATTAAATACTTAATTACTGCAACAATTTCCTAAAGTGCACTCACAGTGACAGCGTTCCCAAATGTCATTTCACATTCTCATATTGTTAACTCTCTCATGACCACCGTGACCAGCAGCTCGCCGGTGTGCAGTGATCCCAAGTAGTGTGGCACACGAAGAGTTAATGTTAGGAAACTCTATAGGAAAGCCATGGTATTTTCATAATACTGGGCGTTATTACCACTGTAATGCCACATGCTTAATGTAGAAGGCATTATGCGTTTGGCAGATATAGGTGTAGGAAGCACAGTCAGGTGTAAAAGGAAGTGTAATATTTATATTCTGTTTAACCCCTTCCGTGCTTTAGGATTCCAGGTTAGCAAATTAGCTGTAGGACATTCAGGCGGCATCAAGGTTAAATGGCAAATGACAGGGTAGACTCATATCGGACTGACAGGTTTATGCCTTATTTATGTGTTTTGCCCTCTGTACCGCGCTGTGGAGTATGTGCACTCGCATAAACACATGTGAGTGATTGAGGCTCCCCGCAGTTTGTGAGTCTGCTCGCCCTCGGTGTTTGCAGGGAAGAATCCTTCCGTGCAGAGAGCTGCCTCACTCACACCCACTGACTAAAAATAAACACAGCTTAAAGGAACACAACGCCCACTCCAACACTCGAGCACGAGTGGCCGAGTAAGTTGCATTGTCCCAGAGGGAAAAATAACCGTGGGAAAAAGTGACCCTGCAATGAAGCAGCCGACAAACTGTAAGACTGATCGGTTCCACTACCCAAGGAAGAAAATGCTACAGGTGCCAACTCACTGTCGCTCTCTCTCTTGTGTGATTGCATGTCTCCTTAGCCCGAGACACTTAAACATTAAAGACGCCTTTCCCATGAAACAGAGCCTAAACACCCTACCTAATGTGAAAAGTGGCCAAATGATTTTTTTGGCAATAAAAATGGCTGCGAGTCTTAGAGAAGACTCCTATTCCATTAAGTGTTGGAGGGGGTTAAGAAACAACCGTTGAAATGTAAAGGGTTAAATTCTAGACGTATGCAGCAAACAGTGCCAGACCTCGCTGAACAGGTTAAATGAAACATGCCTGAGGCTTTTGTATGGACTGCACCCCTCTCTGCTTGAAGGTGGAAAATTGTTATGTACACGGTATATCTACTGAATGATTACCCAAAAGCGCTTTACCCCACTACACATTCCCTAATACCGCTCACCTGTATAAAACCATTGACCTTGTAACCAAATTAACATGATTTCTTGATAATTTCTGCCATGCAGTAGAGTGCGTATTACCTAAGTATGTTGCATTAGAACTTTTGGACAAGGTTTAGTTGATGGATAGAATGATAGACAGACGTAGACAATAAAGTGCAGCCCATTGTGTATCATTCAGGTCTGGTTTATTAGCCAGGCCTGTGGTCTGTTGCTCTCCCAGCCGACAGGCTGATATACAATGGCAGGATCCATTCTCCAAGCGATCTGGGGCTTGTACAGAACGCAGCAGGCCCTCCGGGACTCAAATTGGACAGCTTTTCTCTAATCAGTGTGTTGTTGCATTTTCCTGTATCATAATTAATAAATATTAATGCTCTTAATATCATGAAAGCATTATATTTTGCCTGATACCAAATAAAAAGAAAATTGAAAAAGCAGACTTATTATTATGGGTTTTCTTCATTTGTTTGGGCATGCAATGGAGAAGCTCCTAAAGTGCCCCGTCATGCATGATCTGAGCTTAGATTCACATTAAAACTACGTTAAAAAATAAATTAATATTATAGTAATACGTAGTTGTGGGAACATGTCAAAAATGGATATTTATTAATTACTGGATTGGAGATTGGGAGATATAAACTTTTCATGTGACAACACTGAAGAAATGACACTCTGCTACAATGTGAAGAAGTGAATGTACAGCCTGTATAACAGTGTAAATTCACTGTCTCCTCAAAATAACTCAACACACAGCCACTAATGTCTAAACCTTGGCAACAAAAGTACACCCCTAAGTTGAAATGTCCAAATTGGGTCTAATTAACCATTTTCCCTCCCAGGTGGCATGTGACTCGTTAGTGTTACAAGGTCTCAGGTGTGAATGGGGAGCAGGTGTGTTAAATTTAGTGTTATCCCTCTCACACTCTCTCATACTGGCCACTGGAAGTTTAACATGGCACCTCATGGCAAATAACTCTGAGGATCTGACAAAAAGAATTGTTGCTTTATATAAAGATGGCCTAGGCTATAAGAAGATTGCCAGGACCCTGAAACTGACCTACAGCACTGTGGGCAAGACCATACAGCGGTTTTACAGGACAGGTTCCACTCAGAACAGGCCTTGCCATGATCGACCAAAGAAGTTGAGTGGACGTGCTCAACAGAGGTTGTCTTTGGGAAATAGACATATGAGAGATGCCAGCATTGCTGCAGAGGTTGATGGGGTGGGTGGTCCGCCTGTCAGTGCTCAGACCATACCCTGCACACAGCATCAAATTGTTCTGCATGGCTGTCGTCCCAGAAGGAAGCCTCTACTAAAGATGATGCACAAGAAAGCCCGCAAACACTTTGCTGAAGACAAGCAGACTAAGGAAATGGATTACTGGAACCATGTCCTGTGGTCTGATGAGACCAAGATAAACTTATTTGGCTCAGATGGTTTCAAGTGTGTCTGGCTGCAACCTGGTGAGGAGTACAAAGACAACTGTGTCTTGCCTACAGTCAAGCATGGTGGTGGGAGTGTCATGGTATGGGCCTGCATGAGTGCTGCCGGCACTGGAGAGCTACAGTTCATTGAGGGAACCATGAATGCCAACATGTACTGTGACATACTGAAGCAGAGCATGATTCCCCTCCCTTCAGAGACTGGGCTGCAGGGCAGTATTCCAACATAATAATGACCCCAACACACACCTCCAAGACGTCCACTGCCTTGCTAAAGAAGCTGAGAGTAAAAGTGATAGACTGGCCAAGCATGTCTCCAGACCTAAACCCTATTGAGCATCTGTGGGATATGCTCAAACAGAAGGAGGGGGGCGCAAGGTCTCCAACAGCTCCGTGATGTTGTCATGGAGGAGTGGAAGAGGACTCCAGTGGCAACCTGTGAAGCTCTGGTGAACTCCATGCCCAAGAGGGTTAAGGCAGTGCTGGAAAATAATGGTGGCCACACAAAATATTGACACTTTGGGCCCAATTTGGACATTTCCACTTAGGGGTGTACTTTTGTTGCCAAGGTTTAGACATTAATGGCTGTGTGTTGAGTTATTTTGAGGGGACAGCAAATTTACACTGTTATACAGGCTGTACATTCGCTACTTAACATTGTGGCATAGTGTCATTTCTTCATTGTTGTCACATGAAAAAATATAATAAATATTTACAAAAATGTGAGGGGTGTACTCACTTTTGTGAGATACTGTAGGTCCCTCCATTTTGTAACTGTCACATATAAACAGTTTTTCTTACTTGAATCTTCCCTCCCTCCATGTTATTAGTATGGTGACCAAGGTTCTCGTCAGTGTCGCAGTGGCGTGGCTGGTCAGTGGAATAATGTTTGGTTAATAGGAAATAGTGTGTTTCTGGTTTGGTTGGTATTTGTGGTTTCGAGCTGGTCTGTAGCCCAGAACCTGGTGTGGGAATGGTGCATCTCAGTATACTCTTTCCCGTTTGGTTTTGTTGTTGGGGTTAATGGTGCTGTTATATGTATGGGAAGGGGGTGTCATTGTCAAGGGGATGATTGGAAATTGATGGGGGAATGTATGCACTATATTACTATTGGTGGCAATTCCAGAAATTATTTTTTATTCAAACAGTTTGTGTCGGTGTGTTTATTTGGTTGGAGCTATGGTATATGGTATGGCCCAAAAATCCTGCCTTTGCTCCCTTTGCTACTCCATGTAGTCACAGGGTAGTTTTAATATATTCCGTCACACAAGTGATGCTCTTGAACAGATTAAATGCTATATTTAGCTTAAAAAAGAGTGAGAAAAATAATATGCATGTAAAAGCGTCAGAGAGAGAGAGATGAGATCCCCAGGCACCTAACCCAGATCCTATGACTACAAGAACAAGCCTAGCATTAAACGAGCCACAGGGTTTAACAGAGAAAACTGAGCAGACGTAGAAAGAGGAGAACAGCGAAGATTAGTTGAGGTGGGAGAATGAGTGAGGCGAATGATGGAAGATGGCATGACTAGTGCAACGGTTGAGAGACAAGAGAGCATTAGTAGGCGAAAGAAATGACCAAGGCCAATAATCCACAGAGAGAAGTAAGGATATGGTAAGTGAATTAAGAAAGGCAGATCAGATAGATAATTTGGAATGATTATGGTTTCAATGAAATCAGAGAGAAATGGGGGCACATGTAGAGTCACAGTGAGGGTTGGAAGAATAAACAGCATAGCAAATGAATGGAGAATAGGCTAAGCATGTTAGTGAGAGTGAAGGTACAGTGATGAACATGCGTGAGTATGCAAATAGGATGGGTAAGATTAATTAAATAGGTATAGTGAAGAATGATGGGGAGTTGATAAAATATAAAGAGGTTAAGTAGGGACTTGGAGTGTATAGGTGAAGATGGCAAGTAAATTGATGAACTGGTGTGGGCACAGATGAATAAGAGCGACACAATGATAAATTGAGGTGATTGGCAGTAACAGGGCAGTAAAGTGAGGAAATGGACTGGTTAGGGAGGTACAGTTTGGAATGGAGGTAACTAAGTAAATGATCTGGACTGGTTTAGAGGTACATAGGGCAGTTGAAATTATGAAATAATATGATCCTGGGAGTCTTTGAAATAGACTCGGGATTCTGATATATATTCTCATGGTATTTCCCTCTTCTCTGTATCTTAAAATGTTTTTTAACTGATTCACATATATTCAGATAATAAAATTAGCTGGCATTCTAACCAATGCAGAAATTTGGATGGTGGCACATCTTAAAACAAGTGTACAGTCAAGCGTTAAGAACAGAGTAGCAGAGAATAACCTCAAAGAGAAGGACCAGTCAAAGAATGAGAATGGGCAAAGAGGAATCTGAAAATAGAAAAGTAGGCCAAAGAAACATGTAGGGGAGAGAAAAGAGACAGATAGAGATATTAAATTCAGAGAAGGATAAAGAAATGAACACTGGAGATTAACATCACATGAAAGAATGTGGGGGCATGGGGGGGACAAAGAGCAATGCATAATAGCAGATGGAGAGAAAGGTAAATGTCAGAGAGGAAACAGTCTCACTTAAAGACAGCCTAGCAGCAAGGAATGGGGGGCAGGTATATGAAACAGTGCGAAAGAAGCCCTGATGAAATAAGGAATGAGACAAATTATTTGCAAGTTCTTTCACCTGGCTTATGTATAACATTCATTGTTTGCATTGCTCTTAAGTTATGCTTAAGAAAGTATTAAGTGTAATCCAACACTATTAAATGCACTTGCTATATTGCCTTTTAGTACTTTAATCAGGAGATTCTTCCAGGTATGTGGAGTGGCGAACGGCTTATAACATGGAGATATGGGGTAGCTGGGGCTCTCTGGCTTTGCTGAAGATGATGGTCTTCGGTTTCCTGTCGTGATTATTAGTAGAATGTAGTAGTAGTGCTGAGGAAATGAGGGGCGGGAGATAGATATGAGAAATTAAAAAGAGAAAAGGTATTGTGGAAAGAAAATCCAATTTGTCAATATAGTCCAAAGAGTTTAGAGGTTTCTTGATGTGGAGGAGCAGGGTAGTGTTGTAGCAGCAGAGTATGGATGACTGGTGGAAAGATTGCCGGAAAGGCCAACTTTACATTGTTACCCTGCAATTGGATTACTTTTGTAGTGAAATTCCAGCATTCCGTCATGTTTGCAAATTTAGCTCAGATAGTATTTGCTTTTCTGGGTGGAATAAGAAAGAATACACGGCTAAAGAACCATGGCAGTGAAAGAGTTATATTGGGAACTCTTTTCGTTGCGATCCATTGTCCGATCACACAAGTGGCATCATTGATTGTTAGAACTCAGCTGGCAGTCTTCCACTAAAAATAAAACTGCCTCTGGCAGGGCAAAGATCAACCTAAGCCCTTTTAACATCGAAAAATATTCCACGGCGCAGAATACAGCGAAGATTTCAACAAATGGTTTTAAGGAGAATAGCAACATTAGACAAATTGGTGTGAAAGAGAACCCATTTGTGAGAATCGACTGCGGAGAATAACAACTATGTGCAAGTGCCAAAAGAGATGCTAATATAACTAATGCTATGTCACACTCCATTACAATCCCATATAAAAAGAATATTTGTATCGAAAGGCATATATGCTTAGATAAGCACATAGTGGCTGCAACTTTTTATACCATTTTTTTTCCCCTTGATGAAATATTGGTATAGATAAGAATTCATTATTATTTAGCAATTTAAACAGTGCCATCGTATTCCGCATTGCTGTACAGTGAGCAATCAGGATATAGTAATATATCACGTTACAATTTCAGTTTAAAAATAAAAAAAGGGAGGCTGAAACAAATTTACAATGTAGAAGGAGACAAATGAACCCGGAAATAGTAAAAGTATCTCAACTGATGCATGATTAACAATTATTACAACACATTTTCTACAGCTGGGTAAACAGCTTTAATGCCTAATTTCAGTGCCGCCCAGCTTGCGCAGGTATTAAACCTTTATACCAGCAGCGTGTCCTCTCTGATCAGGCGCAGGCATTTGTCACAATATTATGAGTATTGGTGTGTCCTGCAAGCAGCAGGTGGTGATCACGATGACACGTTTTTATACTCATTTATGAGCTGATCCCTCGCTGTGCGGGGATGGATGTACTATCTGTACACAAAATAACATTGGATGTGTCAGTGAACATTATGACCGTGCTTTTTTTTTACCCATATGCTAAACTGCAACGCAAAGGCTTGATAAATCGCCTTGCTGTTAAGTGCTTTGTTAAGTAATGATGTATACATTATGGTTTTCTGAATCAATACAGCATACATCATCTTATTGTGTTTTCATCTATATTAGGATACCTATCAGCTATCAGATCTCTCTTCTTGTTCATGCATCTTTTTCTCTAGTCCCCCCTCCTCTTTTTCCTTTCTCCTTTCCGCCTTCTTTTTTCCGTTTTCCTTTCTCCTTTCTAGTTCTGCCCTTTTTCTTTTTTTCCGTCACATCTGCTTTCCTTCTCATTCTCTGTATTTAGAGTCATTCTATACTTTCCCTTGTTCTTTATTCCTGTATCTCTCACTTTTCTAGCTGTTTTGTATCCTAAGGAAGAACTGTTGCTCGCTGGCATTACTAAACATGGACGGATCTTGGAGATTTTTTATCCACCCCTCCTTCCTGTGCTCCATATTTAGTTCAGGTGTTGGTGACACTCGTCGTGAGACTTGTTATGTTATATTTTTAGTTCTTGAATATGTTCGTGCTCTCTGGGATTTGATGTTAATACTGCGCTGTGTCACATATTCTTGAGCTTCAGCTTCGTTAACTACAGGGGCACCTGGCATCATTGATGACGGTCATTTGTTCTCGTGTAAATCTCTGCTTAATTTTGTATCTATCCATCTTAAAACATCACTACCCTTTTCCAACCTTTGCTATTAATACCTGATACATTACACATCAGCTGCATTTTCGAGTGAGAAGATCATAAGTGAGTCCCCAGCATATTCTGATTTCTAATATAACCTCATCCAAACATTCCATGATCAGATTGTCATCCGTCCAGCTACTTTCCTTGTTTTTACATAGACTCGTATCTATAAAACAATTAATGTATTGTTGTATCCATAGTGCTCCATACAGAGATAGCCCAGCCTCTGTCCAACTATAATAATTATTAGAACCCCCCTCCCTTTTATACTTATACTTATAATAGCCCTCGTACCCCGGTACTATTCACTCTTTGATAAACTACATGCTCTATAAATAATGCTGTGACAGCTAGATATCATCACTCTCATCCAGTACTGTTATATCTCTTCCTCCTTGAAAATTACCTTTAAAGCTTTCACATTGATCCTTGTGACATGCAGTCTTCAACTGTTCCATAATAAGAACGTTATAATAATTTTTCTTCTGAACGTGACCTAAACTCTAGAGGTCTCTTGGATCTAAGCGACACACGAGTGTACCTGTGTGATTGACTTTTCATATTCGAAGTGGGTGCAGCATTTCAGTGGGAATAGACCAAGGCGATGACATTGAATGGGCAGTGAAGGTCAGTAGGCAGTGCTAGCGTTACACAGTGAATGTAGTGGTCCGTTCTGTTCATTGCATAACTATATATTGGGCCATACCATTCATTTGTATTGCAGATCTCCTCCATCATGCTGTTATTTCGAAAACCATGTGACAGATTGCGTTGGCTGCTATGATGCAGTGTCACTCAAAACTACAGAAAGCTCTAACATGTTCAGTGAAGTATGTATGAGCATAGTAACAAATCTGTATGTCAGCCAACATGATTATCTATAGCTCGGTGTGCAGAATATCATTTACATTAATTTCTAAAGCTCCAAGAAGTAAAGTGTCTAAACCGACACCATTTGGGACCTCTGTGTGCTTTGGCACATTTAGGAATTCACACATAATATTCTGTTATGTTCCACCAGAACACCCGATGAGGCAAGGTCAGAAGAGTATGGGTTAAAATGCTTGGTCAGTGAAGACGTGTCAATGCATTTGGCAGATATTATGCATTGGCAGAGATGCATTAATGTCAATCAAACACATTTTGGACCCACCTAATGGTCAGGAAGGGACAGATATACAATATAAAGTAGCACAAAATGTTAGAAGCCAGTTGTAATGCTTTAGTTTCTATAGCTACCTGGTTCTTATGATTTGATATAAAGTGGATTGGGTTTTAGAGGTCTGAGCGTGTGGCATTTTTTATTGATACATATGGATCCATGAATAAGAGAGTCTCCCATCTGATAAGACCTTGGTACAGAGATATACTTGGATATGATAAATGAGCTTCAACCTTCGCCAGTTCTGTTGTATTCAAAGGAATGTATGTGTGAATCAGAACCTACGAGTGAAATCTCTCTATGGTTTTTAGTACATCTCCCTTAAGTATTTGGTCTTCAGACTAAGCATATTGGGTGCACCCTTAATAAGACATTCATATAAAAAGGATGGAGGTCATCAGACGTTGATTTTAGATGGTTTTGCAAGAGGAGCTGTAGTATCACCAAGCCGCACCTAGTGTATGTATCTGTCTGAAATTTGCAGACTCTCATTTAAATAAATATTAGTTGGAATACTGCCTGGAATTGAAATGCATTACAGAGGGAAATCAGTGTGAGGCAATGCTGCATGCAGGTACTAAGCACAGATTATGGCTCCTCGGCTGTTTGATGTACCAAAAGATCACCTCATTATATTCATTCTTGCCATGCCAAACTTCCTTCTCGGAAGGGAGAAACAGGGCTTCTGCTCTTTCTTTTACGCTTGTTTTCCTGACTGAGAGAAGAGCTGCGCTGGTATATGACATCATATCTCAGCAATCTGCTTCACAGTGCAGAGTCCCTGAGGGCCCTTCCTAAGTGTGGAACGCGGGGTGGGAGCCTACAGGCAGCCCTGATAAAAACATTATTGTTTATTCAGCTACTGCCAATGTAAGACAAGTAGAAACTTAAAAAGCCTCTTTGAGAAATAAGCAGGAGCAAACGTGTGTCTGAATCCAAAAATATAAGCCTCTCTTTTATAAAATCCTATTGCAATGCTGGTATCTCTTCAACTGGCAATTCATCTGACGCCGGGTAACCGGTGACTTGCTATAATCATGAATGGTGATGCCTCAAGAGGTTTTTGTCAGGCGTAGATACTGTACATCCATTCTCCTTTGTTTTTATTGTAATTAAGTGATCAATGTTCCTTTAGACCCTGACACTGTCAAAGTACAGAGCTTTGCAGCTGTGTGTGCTGCAGTGGAAAGGTTAAAAGCATCTGCATTTATTGATACATTAAGAAGCCATTGGTCTGGTTATATGTATGTGTAAAATAAAAATAATGGTTATAAAATTTGTATAATATTAGTCTTGTGGAAGTATTATATTTTCAGCTAGAAGAAGGATTTATCAAAGATTCAGTGCAACCCCCCCCATGGTAAATATGAGAATTATGGTTTGGCTGTAAAGGACGTTTAGTTTACAAAATGCCTATGATGTCATAGTTAAGGTGATGTCACATCAAGGCATTAAAATCAGGGATTTTGGTCATCCTCAGGCAGTGGTTGATGCATGTTCTTACTTTCCATTAGGCTATACTTTTGCTGAGCATTTGCAATTGTGGGCAGGAATATAGGCAGCAAAGGGTTAAATAATTAGGAAGGTTTAAAGTAAAAGGGCTGTAATCAGTGATGCACATTGAAGGCAAGAAGCCTCACACCTCAAAAAGTGTTGCCTACCTTCCATCATAAGGGAAGTGAAGATCCAACAAACTAGAGAGTCAGAGGCTTAGACGGAATGTAGAAATGTTTTACGTTACTGAGAAGGTGGTAAATAAGTGGAACAGCCTCCCAAAAGTAGGGATACAGACTGATACAGTAATGAAATCATACATGAGAGAGGCATAAAGCTATCTTGATTCTAAAACAAAAGCAAGGACCGATTAAGGTCTTTTCATCAAGAAGAATGGCAGACCAGATGGGCCAAATGGGTCTTATATGACATAACATTCTATGTTTCAATGCTTCACGCTTGACCACCAGATCAAGTGTATCAGGGGTTGCAAGGTTATGGTGGCTAAACTGGGACAAGATCTTATATGCTTGGTCTGTATAAAATGTCATTATCTCATCTATACATTAATCTCATGTCCTGTTGAGGATGACCATAACATACAGTATCTCACAAAAGTGAGTACACCCCTCACATTTTTGTAAATATTTTATTACATGTTTTCATGTGACAACACTGAAGAAATGACACTCTGCTACAATGTAAAGTAGTGAGTGTACACCCTGTATAACAGTGTAAATTTTACATTCCCTTAAAAATAACTCACAGCCATTAATGTCTAAACAAAAGTGAATACAACCCTAAGTGGAAATGTCAAAATTGGGCACAAAGTGTCAATATTTTGTGTGGCCACCATTATTTTCCAGCACAACCCTCTTGGACGTGGAGTTCACCAGAGCTTCACAGGTTGCCACTGGAGTCCTCTTCCACTCCTCCATGACAACATCACGGAGCTGGTGGATGTTAGAGACCTTGTGGCTCCCCCACCTTCTATTTGAGGTGCCCCACAGATGCTCAATAGGGGTTAGGTCTGGAGACATGCTTGGCCAGTCCATCACCTTTACCCTCAGCTTCTTTAGCAAGGCAGTGGTCGTCTTGAAGGTGTGTTAGGGGTCATTATGATGTTGGAATACTGCCCTGTGGCCCAGTCTCTGAAGGGAGGGGATCAGTATGTCACAGTACATGTTGGCATTCATGGTTCCTTCAATGAACTGTAGCTCCCCACTCATGCAGGCCCAGACCATGACACTCCATGCTTGACTGTAGGCAAGACACACTTTTCTTTGTACTCCTCACCTGGTTGCCGCCACACACACTTGACACCATCTGAACCAAAAAAGCCTATCTTGGTCTCATCAGACCACAGGACATGGTACCAGTAATCCATGTCCTTAGTCTGCTTGTCTTCAGCAAAGAGTTTGCGGACTTTCTTGTGAATCCTCTTTCGAAGAGGTTTCCTTCTAGGAAGACAGCCATGCAGACCAATTTGATGCAGTGTGCGGCGTTTGGTCTGAGCACTGACAGGCTGACCCCCCACCCCTTCAACCTCTGCAGCAATGCTGACAAAACTCGTAAGTCTATTTCGCTAAGACAACATCTGGATATGATGTGCACTCATCTTCTTTGATCTTCCATGGCAAGGCCTGTTCTTAATGGAACCTCTCCTATGAAACCGCTGTATGGTCTTGCACACCGTGCTGCAGCTCAGTTTCAGGGCCTTGGCCATCTTCTTATAGCCTAGGCTATCTTTATGTAGAGCAACAATTCTTTTTTCAGATCCTCAGAGAGTTCTTTGCCAAGAGGTGCCATGTTAAACTTCCAGTGACCAGTATGAGAGAGTGTAAGAGTGATAACACCAAATTTAACACACCTGCTCCCCATTCACACCTAAGACCTTGTAACACTAACGAGTCACATGACACCGGGGAGGGGAAATGGCTAATTGGGCACAATTTAGACATTTCCATTTAGGGGTGTACTCACTTTTGTTGCCAAGGTTTAAACAGTAATGGCTGTGTGTTGAGTTATTTTTAAGGGAACAGCAAATTTACACCGTTATACAGGCTGTACACTCACTACTTTACATTGTAGCAGAGTGTCATTTCTTCAGTGTTGTCACATGAAAACATATAATAAAATATTTACAAAAATGTGTACTCACTTTTGTGAGATACTGTAAATAATTCATTAAGAGAATATGTTGATATGTACAGCTACTTCTCTACTTCGTAGATTGCAATGCGCATGTCAGTATTCTTGTATTTACAGAGCCAGGCACTGCAAGGGTTAACATCTGTGTTTGTGTGTTGTTTTTTGCGTGCAATTGATCTATATCCGCACTAATATCACACCACAGTCCCATTACCTCCCATCTGTATTTGTATCGCCGGTTCGTAGTGATTGGATAATGGAAGGCATTGATATGCGAGAGCTGGCACCGCTGCCTCCTAATTACAACTGCAAATAAATGAGAATAAAAGTACATTAGAGTCGATTGTTGAGATCTGCCGGCAATTACAGCTAAAACTGAAACACCCAGGAGAATCCTGTGCTGCCATTGGCTTTCGAGGCCATGAAAAATGCATCATGAGAATGTACAGAGAAGGCAAAAAGGTAGGCTGACTGTGAATAGGATTAAAATATGTATTTTTGGGCCAAGACACACTTAAGAGTTAGCTTACCATAGCACATTACTGATGAGACCTATAAACCTTGCCAGTTAATGTCCCTAAAAATACCTTCCATGTGTATGCATACCCACTGTAATATTCTGCACGAGAATTTGCTACGAGGCTACGAGGCTGTTCTGTCCCTTTAATATTAGCCCAGATAAAGTGCTGCCCTACAGCATGGAGGATGTATAACCGACTAATTGGTTTGCTTCTATGAGTCTACATACTGCAGGGCAGAATTTTACCTGTGCTGGTCATCAATATGTAAAACGTATACATGTGTCCTGGAAAACATGGCTGATGTTGTCACCCTAGTCCCACCTCACTGTCCAACCTTAAAGATCTTACAAAAACCCACAACCTGCAAGCATAATTCATTGTTGAGGTCAACTTGTTTAGGACTCAACGAAACCCTTTTGTAAATTTTAAGCCCCTTGGGAACCTGCTCTTTCTTTCTTTGCATACTTCATATTATTTACAGAACATTTTATAACACAAGATAATTTGTGCAAAAAATATGTCCTATAGCAGGGATGTCCAAGTTTTTTCTGCATTGGGCCTCTTCATCAGAAATGTATGTGTGTGCGGGCAGCACTAACTTTTCACTCGAAAAAATATGGCCTTTTTAGCTTTATAATGCATATTAATACAGGGTTAATTTGGCGATAATGAAAAAAGCAGTGGGAACTTTTTTTGATAAACGTTTATATGTCATTCTATCAATACTATAATTAGTTCTTTGAGGCCGCACCTCGAAGTCTGGCGGGCCGCATTTGTCCCGTGGGCTGCACGTTGGACGCCTCGTCCTATAGTATACTCATAAATGCACATGTGTCCTATAAAAAGTTTGGTCACCCAACCATTTCTCATCTTCTCCTATATCTGCTGGTGAGCAGTGGATGTCTTGGTCCCCACTGGACATTCAGTTTCTCATATTTATTTCCACCACTGCTAATACCTAACCTCACCCTATACTTAAAGAATACAGGAGATCCCGAAATGTTCTAGATCAAAGTTGTATTAATGTGAAATATCATCCTGTAAATGATTAGAGGTTGCTGAATAAAGGATCCAATGATTTGTAGATACCTCTTGCAAACATGAAATCTCTGCTAAAAAAGATGACTAGGTAATTAATTATTATTATTATTATTACTATTATTACACAGTTATTACAGAGAACAATCAATGTATATTTTAAAATACTCTGTGATCCCAGAAGTGAGTGAACAAACCCCAAACTGAAAAGGCTATCTGTAATCTGAGCAAATGTTAGAAGAACCGAGCAGTATGTAGACATGTTGCCTCTTTGCCAGATAATAAGTTTCCCAAGTGCAACAAGAAGGGCGCAAACAGTCAGCTTACCCATGAAGCCATGAAAACCGCTATCATTTACATCATATACATTAGCGTTGGGCTTCATAACAAATCAGCACATGGAAATATTGTTATCAATTAGGTAGGCGGCAGCTGTGACTGGGCTGGGGGGAACAAACTATTGAATTAAGGAATATGTAATGTGTGTGCATAGCATGGGTACGGTTCTTATAGGATGTTTGTGTACATACAGGGGTATACATTGTGTTTGCACAGGTGTGTGATAATAGATTTCTTTAAGATTGCCATAGGTGCAAGTCTACGAGCGGTGGTGCACTAAAGAGGTCAGTCACCCAATATGGCCCAGATGCTGCCACTGGACATGTCACAGGTCACAACCGAGTTACACTAAAAAGAAAATATTAAAAATATTGTATCATTAATACATTTCGTATAGTAAACATGAGGATTAAGCATAATGGAGATTGCAAGGGTAATGTTTTTGAACTGTTGCACCAGCGTTCTACTGAAGATGACTAAGCTCCCCTGGCACCACTGGCCACTTAATGACAAATCTGTGGCTCTATTGCCAGTCCGGGCCTGTGTTGTTCCGTCTTTTCTTTTCCAATATTCTTAGAATGATGTCATACTTTATTACTGCATGCCAGGTAGGCATAATATCCAACTTCTGCAGCAACAAATAGACTTTGGATAATGGCCACAATTAACATATACGGGTCGAAGCATTGATTACATCGTGATCACCTGTCCATTAAATCTTTTTAGCTTATCTTCATAGGTATATCAAAGTTGTATTTAGTACAGGCAGGAGAGTCAACCTAAAGCTCACTAAGCCATAGTCAGTAAATGAGATCCCCGAATGAATTATCTACACACAGACAGATACATAGTAATAATTGCAATTATTTACTAGTTAATAAATATTTTTGTTAGGGCAAAATGTTTGTTCTTACCTAACCTTGATTTTCTTTCAACCTCAATTGACAGCACAGCTGTTAAAAAAAAATCACTATTTCTGCATTAAATCAGGACAGAAGAAACAGGTTTTTTCTATTTGCAGCTGGTTTGCACTAATGTGTTCCTGTCATCAAAAAACAACTTTACATTAATCAATATCTAACACCTATATAGGGCATGTTAAGTTAAAAATGGCTCAGCAGATTTAATCCCGTTGTTAATAAAACATTAGCGCCTGCCTCACATGGAACGCATTATACTGCTGGCACACCTGGCACACCTGGCACACCTTCTCATTAACCAAACTGTTCTTCTTTAAAGTGGATTTTCATAAATCACTGCACTCCCATCCGCCAGTCCCGGCCGGCTCGCACCTGCTTGATTTTTCACTAAAAAAATAGCTATTCGGGCCCCACCTGATGCCCCAGTTTCCGGCAAACTTGTGCCACGCTGAAGGGCCTCTGGAACGATTTGAACCCTAGAGAAGTCCTGCCATGTACATTGCATAGCCGTTTGCCAAACACAATGTATAGATCAACAACAAAAAAAGTGTTGATTCAGTGTTGATGTTCAGTGGAGTTATATCAGGATGACAATAGAGTTCCATTTAGGGACAGCCTGGCATGGGTTGCCGCTATCAGACATTGCTGAGCTAGAGATAAGTGTGCTCTCCAAAGTATGCATCAGCTTTAGCACATATGTGATATTAAGGAGTATTAGGGTGGTAGGAGGCTGCGCTGAATGGTAGCTTAGAATTAGGTGACCTTAGAAAATTGGCCGGTTAATGGCCTCTATACTGTATGAACCCTGTTATATGGAAGCCTTCTAAGGGACAGCATCGTGACAGAGCTTTCTCTGTGACCTCAGTAAACCTCCGCCCGGAGAAATGCAAAGGACAACGTATTGACAAGGCTATGTATCTGTCACCTTATAATGTATGTGTGCTCAGCGCTATGCAGCCGAGGGAATAGCTTGATGTTTAATTACAACAAGAGGCAAGGCTCCGTGGACATATGTCTGCTCCCAGCATCAGCTGCTTTGTTACAGTCTGGCTGTTTTACCGCTCTGTGCGCTGAGCAGCTGACAATATAATATACAAAGGACAACACACTCGCTACAAGATGGGGAAAACTTGGCCGTAGAGCAAAGCGATGCTCTTTATAACGCAGCATTTTGAAATTCTTTATAATAAAGGTCCAAAGCGAGGGGGTACTGAGCCAAAAAAAAAAAACACGTTAGGGACAGTTTGCTCCCCAGGAAATCTGTGTAAAAGATATAGTTTAATGAATCTAAGCTGGGATACAAAAAATGGTGGCCTGTTTGTGGTCCACTTCAATTAAGTGTTACAGTGTAAGAACGGTTAATTAACTGTACCATTTAAGTATGAAGTTGTGTTTGCTACAGTTGTACGATTATTTGATTAGGGGTGGTAATTAAACTTTAGTATGGTGAGCAAATGGTTAAATATTTTTACAGGGCTTCTTTCAAATAGAGAATTACTGTATCTATGTATTGTATAGGAAAGGCAAATGCAGGTCTGCATGGAAGGAGCCATCTATTCGCCATAGCATAGTGCATTTTGAAATAGCAATTTGATGGTCCAGAGAGCTTGCAATCTACATTTCGGTAGATTGGTAGCAAGTTGTTCCACATTTATATGAATTTAATGGATCTTTTATGAAATGTCAGGAACATTAAAATCCTAATTATAAGCGACAAGTGTCTGTTACTCTTCTGTGTACTTTGTATGCCAGTTCCTAGCTCTCCGAGCAGCCAAACTTGTTAGCTGCTAATTGTCAGAAAGCAACTCGTTGTCTGGCGGGGCGGCTGACACCATCTCCAGGTTCACAGTGAAGAATGGCAGAGATACAGGCTAAATCTGTAACAGTTACTATGTTCCCACAGATAGCAATAACAATGTTCGTTTTAACAAGAGAGGAAAAGAGAAGGCAAGGGGGAACATAATTACTAATATTACTAACGAACGCAACTACCTTACCTGTTATTAGCACCTTTTATGTCAAAGGTGTCAACAAAGGCAAAATTAGCTGACATAAATTGATTGTAAAGGACCATGACACACATTTACACCATTTTTTTTTTACCCCTTGGAGCTCCTATCACTGCTACCTGTCATTTTCTTTTGTCCTGCCAGATGATGCAAAGTGATACGATATGATGTCATATCTTGGTACGTTCTTCTAGCAGCTCACAACCTCCAAGGGAGATGTTAGAACATTCTTATATTCTCCCTAAGCATATCATAGCCCTGACAAGCCATGGCCCCAGACACTAGGTAGCCTTCTATAGTGACTAAAGAATAATCCAGCTCTGCATGGCTCTTTGTTAATACTTCCGATAACAACTCAAAACATCCTACCCAACAGTCAGAACATGCATCAATATCCACTATCCAATTTTTTTGTCCAGTGAGATGATATGCTTACTCATACCAATTTTATATACATAATATCTGTCCTCTTGTAAGATTGTAAACTATTACTTTTTTACATATATCAATTTAGGTTGTATATGAAACGTCATAATGTCTCTTTCTGAATCACATCTACAAGTCATTCTAGGCTTAACAACTTATCAATAATATATACATAGGGGTCGATCTATATTTATCTGCCTCACCATAAGGGCACTCTTAATGTGCTTTGTTTACTAATGCATGCTCTTAAGTTAATCAAATTTTACTTGTGATCTATGTTTATGTGTAAATCTATTGCTTCATATTTATATTTGTGTGTTGCCCTGTCTATAAGTTGTAGAAACCATATTGCAGTGGATTATATATAGGCTGCTACATATTATATATAGGTTTTCGCCTTTAGGAAGAAAGGTAATTTAACATCATCAAATTCATGTATACTATAATCATTAATTTAATATAGCAAGTATTTTTTGTTTGTTAATCAATGTAATTGTTTGGTGACATTTGGTTTAAAAGAAAAGGACTATTGTACCTCGGGGAAGCAAAATAATTAGTTTCCTGTTGTAGTCTCCTTTCTGTTCTCCTTGTCACAACTTTGCAAAGATGGCTAGTCCACCAAAGAGGCGCTTAGAGTTAACAATAGGGAAGGAATTCTTTCAGTAGAGAAAACATGCAGATCCAGGTGACGAAAAGTTAAAATGGCTGCCCCCATGGTATATACATACGCTTCTTCTAGTACCTACCTATTGCTTATAGTCAGTATAGTCTCTACCCATTTTATTTAGCCAATTCTAGTTCTTTAACTAAGAGGTTAGTCTACAGGGTGCAGTAGTGTTACTATATATATATATATATATATATATATATATATATATATATGGCTCAATCTACCTTGTAGGTGTCCCTAGACACAAGACCACTCCTGACCTTTCATGTTTTGGAAAGGGCTATTAAGGCCAGTTCTCTTGTGCTTTCCACAACACCATTAAAACATAGCAGTCTATATATGCTCCTGGTATACCCAATCTATATATCCCAAGAAAGCCCCTCTATGGGCCCTGATCATACCTGGGAACTCTATGGGTTTGGCCTGGAGACTCCGGGAGAAGCTTCTCTAGTTCTCTGGGTCAACCCCCGAATCCTCTGGGTTGCGAGAGTGGGGCCCTGACAAGTCCCCACTCCCCACCTATTTCACCCTGGGAGCGGGTAGTCCTTCCGTGTCCCACAATGGTAGGCTCTGGGTAGCCGTAGCCTAAAAGTTCCTAGGTATGGCCCTGATACCCCTCTGTCTCTCTTTACAACCCTGATGTCTCTCTTTTCTAGGAGCTCAAAATGTTTGGTGGATATAAGTTTATGCTCTACCGCTCTATCATAGTGATGTGAATAATCAAAATAATGTGTATAAACAGGGGAAACTTTTGTTTCAAAATTTGGTTTGTAAATAAAAATGTATAAGAAATACCTTCTTCCAAAAGTCTGACCAAAAAGATGACACAAATAGCTAATAATTGATCACAAAGTCATTTAAACATTTGGTAAAGCCGTGCTCGTTCTCTAACCACACCTCAGAAGTAAAATTGTCGTTCTCTAGCTAGTGTTGGGAAGTTTGAAAGATACCCCAAAACACATATATAATTCATATTTCATATCTATAAATTTAGATCCATATTTTATAAAAGTATATCATTAATTTGTAACACTACCGTAACATAAAAACATCAGTTTGACTCCATAAATTGAATCCACATCCTCTCCCTCTCTGCCTGCTCCCTACTACTACTACTTCGATTAAAAGCTCTACGGGGCAGGGAGCTCCTTCTTTAGAATAGTCATGTCTATTCTACACGGACTACTGTACTTACTGTATGACTGCGCTTATTATAACTCTTTTATTTTACTGTAAACTGTAAAATAATGTAAAATATACACACATAGATTGTAAGCTCTCAAGAGCAGGGTCCTCTTCTCCTCCTGTAACAATATGTCTTTACGGGTGTTATTTTCAAAGGGTATACTGTACCATATTATACTATATTGTTAATTGGCAATGTCCCCCTGTTTTAGTTGAGATACAGAATCTGCAGGTGTTGTGTAAGTAAATGTAATTTAGACGTCGCTCTCTTCTGTGTAAGTTTGGTTGAAATTATTATATTTCTGCCTTTTTCTGGCATCGCAGAAGTGAATGTTTTGTCTCATATTATCTACATGAGGTGTGCGGGACTGTGACCTGGAAAAGCCGCTATAAAGTGTTTTGAAGAAATGAATTGGCCCCCTTAGAGCCCTGGCACACTGTCAATAGATAAGGCAGCTTAGCATACTGACTGCATTGACAACTTAGTCTGTGTGAGAGTCACCTTGGATCCCAGCCTGGTCCATGCGCGCATGATAAGTAAAAAGCATGGGCAAGCATCTTGCCCTTAGCTGCTTAGTTTGCAACATACTACAAATGTTAATATGTGATGGAGACGCCCGAAAGGGCCATGTGTGCAAAGAATATGTGCTATAGCCAAAGTAATAACTATGACATTACATACAATGCATGCATGCTTCAGGCATAGTAAGAGATCTGAAGATTCTTTCGATTTATACTTTCCATTACTAAAAAAACATCAAACATAGAAACGTTTAACAAACACAAATGGGTTTTGCTTAAAGTTATATTTTAATATACAGTGCAAGAAATACTGGTTTTATTTTCCATCCTTAAATGGGTAATATAAATTTTTATTTATTAATCGCCAACACATTACACAGGTACAATTTACCATATTGACATCCTATGCTGCCAGCACTTCTGCTGGGGCTTCTATGGTGGAGCACCGGAAGGTTATGTCACGGCGGTGCTCCACCATAGAAGCCACGGTGGAATTTCCGGCAGCGGAGGTTGTCTACGCGCATCGCACACATGTCCACGGCTGCCGGAGAGGAGGATCCAGATCCCCTGCAGCTCTGCGGGGTATCTGGATCCTAACCCTGCTGCCTGCATTTCCCTGGCGTTGGGCGACACAAACATGCGCATCCCTGCGCTAAATCCCTGCGCCAATATGGTAATTGGGGCAGTTAACACCTACATAACAAATATACATTAACATAAACAGACACATCTTTAGATGCTGCCTGTAAACTGCCACCTAACCTTGAGTTACTTTATGTAAAAGTTCCAGGACAGGAATGGTGGGCTTCTGGGGGTCTCGCTCGTGAGCTTACAATCTAAGGTAGTAGTATGGGTAATTCAAACAAAAGGAGGGCTTTTATATAACATTTCTGGCTTTGTAGATAACATTTTGTTTTGGATACACGCATGTATGTACTTCACAGGGGACTTTTATCAAGACCGTTGATCTTCTGACAATAAATTTCCAAATACCTATTATTTTCAAGTCCCTTAATGCTCCTTTCTCAACTTGTTACCTTGCTGTAACTGGAGTGTATGGATCATGTTTGCCATATACAATATATATATATATATATATACTGTATATATACACACACACACACATGTATATATACATATACATGTGTGTTTATATATACATAAAGCTCTTAGGAAATGGCTGTGTCTGTTTTTATGCGTAGTGGGCATTTTAAAATCCAGTCAGCAAACGTGGCGCCTCGTGCAATATATGCAATGTCTCTGTTTCAGAGAATTATCAGTAAAGTGAATTTATAGGATGGAATCATATTCTCTTACAACATCTTAATTTTCTAGTTCAGCAACGCGGCAAATCCTCAGCGACACATAATCCCAGACGGAATCATCTCCCCTCATAAACCGGCCCGCACCTCCTATTACATTTCCGAAGCATTGTCCATTTTATCGCATTTCTCTAGGTCTTCCTTCACAAGCTGATTGGTGTTCACATCCGCCACCAGGTTATAAATGTCTGAATTTAAGGGCTAGTCCCAATTCCCTCCCAAGCAACAGTTGCTAAGAGAGTTTCACACCCAGGCTTGCCATTACCGAGGTAATAGATGCCGCTTTCCCTAAAGTGGAATCATCTAAACCGTTATGAGAAAGACACAAGTGCTTCGAAGGAATTAGAGGAACATCCAGGCATAACATGCATGTATACGGCTTTTTCCAGAGAATAGGCCGCAAAACCAAAAAATGTCCAGTATTAACTGCTAAAAAGCATCGCTTTGACACAGACCCCTCGGGCAGCAGAGCATAAGATAATGCTTTGGTCTCCAGAGAGACCATTATCAGCGAAGGCCGGGATGGCAGGCTCCATGGGAGGCCAATATTGACTAAGCATTATTTTTTTGAAGCAACAGTTATGCATTATATTTTATACACCTGGCAGAGTTATTTTATCTTTTTGTATTCAGAAATAGCCCGCTAGGTGTTATCAGTGGCATTTTTGATGAACGTGAATACCAGTAATTAGGATATCGGATATGTACTGGTTATGGCAAAGCCATTTTGGTTTTTTTGGGTAGGGTTTAAGGGGGCTGTTCATTGGTCATAATTATAATTAATCTCAGTATTCATAGAAGCTCCAAATTCCATTTAGAGTTTTAATAAAAATACTGATGTAATACATGATGCTATCTATCTATCTATAATTTTGCAGGTGTGCAATACACAAGGACGTCTCTCCTGTAGAATAGCATCCTGGGCATGCAGCCTGCTCCTCTGTAACAGGATCTCTCCGGCAGAAGCTGGTTTTCGCTCTAAGCTCTGCTTCCTACAATTAAATTAAGAAATCCCGCTCCCTGTCATTGCTCTCGTGCATGCTGAGGACGCACCACATCATGCTGGTCCGTCTCTCTGAGACAGTACTGCACTCCTTAATGTTCCGCTCTCTAGAGCTCGCTGCCCCTTGTCATAAAGGTCAGGGTGAACATTTAGGGTCTTCTTATAATTAACCTTTCCTTATTTAACAAAATGTTTTCCAGTATGTCTTACCCTGTGTGTTATAGTGCGGAGTTGCAGCTCGGTTGCGCTCCTCAATGAAGAACACCTCTGTGGTCATCAGATGGTTAAATGTGCTGCTAAGCAAAATTTAAAGGAATACTCCTGAATTATTGTAAAATGTATATTGCCGTCTAATTTTAAATGGATTTTACTAGTGCATGTATTTTTGTACTGGAATTAGACTGCTATGTCATTTAACTCCTCCTGGCTGTCTCTACGGACAGGAGAAAGCATACTTAAGTAGACTTCCTGTACGTTCTCTTTAGTCCTCCCACTGATGTCCCCGAGATCATTTGGAATAACTGCACCAATCACATGTATCTTAGTAGAATTATGATTTTTAACTAGGATACATGCAGCTGGCTGTTGCTACTCCTGTTGATTTCAATGGGAGCGCTACAGAGAACGGCGAGGAAGTATTCTTAAATATGTTCCCTGTTTCAGCAGAGGTGAGGGATGGGGGATTGAAACAACACAGGCAATGATTTGTATGCAGTATGCGGTGGAGCCCATGGAAAACAGACTCCAAAATGAAAATAATTGGGGGACTACATTGTCCTATGATCTGGCACACTACACACATGTGTGTATGATCTTTGCCAGCATACTGGCAATTTTTCAATGATAATGAACCTTGCAGTTTAGTAATTCTCTGCATGGGCCTAAAATTCTATATAACAAAAAGGACTCAAGCAGAATATTTGTGTACACGGATATGATAAATGATTGTTGTATTCAAATATGCAATAAAATTTAAATTAAAAAAACTATGTTTTGCCTCTCAGGTCTATGATACGTTTTAGTGTTTAAACTATGGGCACCTCTGGCAACAAAGGGATTACATATTCTTTTGTGGGTACTATCCGGTTATTAAAAGTTCAGCCTTCTACTAGAAACATGATTTGCTTTTCCTAGATTCTAAAAATACAGAAAGCTCTTTTTTTCCTTGTGCAGCTTCTTACGGAAGATTTATCTTCCCTTTCTTCACCTAATTGGAGCTTCCCTATTATAGCTCTCTTCTCATCACACTTCAGAGATGTGCTCTTTTTATTTTTCATGTCACATATGTCTCTCTCTGCTCCTCCCCGCGCGTCTCTCTTTTTCCCCCTTTAAACATTCCAGAACAAAGACTTGTTGGTCTCTAGATCAAGGATTCTTAATAATGAACTTGGGAATTGTTGACCTTCACATGTTATTGGCCTACCACTCTCAAGTTTTTGTGCTGGCTATTGATAACGGGTTGGGGGTGCAGGACCTGTTCTCCAGCTACAGTTTTTCATTTATCCTTCTTCTGGTTCAAGCAAGAGTTAGTTCCCCTCTTTCATACAATGCTCTCCCATTGATTGCTAAAGTAGTGTGAAAATTGGGCCACCAATGGGGCTGGCGGCATAGCCTAATATGGAGTACTTTTTCATATAGTTTCAATAGATGCATTCTTCCTTGGTGGTGCTGTATGACAGTGCTCCTCAACCCTTTCCTCAAGGCACACCTAATAGTCCAGGATTTAGGTATTACTCAGGTGTGTCTAAAGGTGTTGCATAATTAGAAAGCAAAAACACCGTACACACCTTACACACCTTAGACGCTCCTCAGTAACACCTAAATCCTGGACTGTTAGGTGTGCCTTGAGGAGAGGGTTGAGGAGCACTGCTGTATGGGACACTAGACTGTCCTATAAAGGTTCCATCTCTTGTGCGGTGTTCCGCTTGTATGCAAACTGTGCTTTATGGAGTACAATGTATCATTTTGTTCTAGACAGGGAAATATTCTGTTTATAATGGCAGATTTCCAGGTTTTAAGTTTTCTTTGAGGCTGAATTTGCAGTTGTTATCTGCACACCCCTCCTCAATAAATATTAATCTAGAATCACTTTCCTGTGCTGATCGTAACGCCTTTGATATATATAATTATATGCTAACAGTAAACATGTCTAATCTTATTGGATTTGGGGCTAATAGGATTGATTAAATTGAGCGTGCAAGATTTAGGCTGCGCTTACAGTCAAGACCCTTTATCCACAAACATGGCGTTCAACCACAGGTAAGCATGACATGGTATATGTAAGCTATGTTAACTTACTACCACGTGTAAATAAAAGGGTTAAAAGGGTTATACTTAACTAAACTCTGAAATGGGAGGATTGCCAGATGAGTGCATGCTCACAATCCTCTCTGTTGTGTCGCGCAAAGTTGTGTGCATGCATAATGCTCTGTGTCTAGGCCGTGTTGCCTCCATTCAAAAGCTAAATTTGTAACATTTACCTCCGGATTGTGTTCAGGATTTAATCCGGAAACCTTCAGGTAGGTTTAAATTTCCTGTTGTATAGGTGTATATCATAAATTTCAATTGTATAGGTGAATTTAGACCTTTTATAGCGTGATACATTTTCGCCTGCGTCTCAGGCATATGTTCTTTAATATGTGAAGTTTCTTAAAGATGTATATAGAGCCCTATCCTTTTTTATATACTTTTGGACTAATCCTTCACTTATAGGCATATTTAAAGGTAACAAGGCATAGTTTATTTGAACTGTCTTCAGGGAAAAGGTTCTTTATAGATGTAGATAACCTGATTCATAACATGAGGACTTTTAAGGAACAACCCAGCACTTACTTGTGACTTCTTCAGCAAGTTCATGCCGCAAAACAATACAGGACATAATTGCCTGCAGCCGGTACAAACTCACATTATCATCTATCAGAGTAACACCTGCCGGCTCCTCTGCCGCTGCTGCAGCGAGGGTCTGAACCAGTGTCCCTTTTGTTTGCCAAGCTTGGCAGTGAATAGACTTTTTATTTTCTGGTGTGAAAAAAATTAAAACACAATAGAAAAATATATACAGGCTGCTAATTTAATTGGGTAGATGGTACATTGAAATAAAAAAAGAGCATAAAGCTACTGTGTCCTGTTAAAGAGAGGGTAGGGGTCAACTGGGGAGGAACAAGCCTCCATGTTTGTGAAAGGCAGTGAGTGGGCAGAGAAGAGAGTAGGTGTGATAAGGCACCCCTGCCCATACCTGGGCTTCAAACGCAGCCTCTGAACCAGCGCTGATTTCTGAAGGCTAGGTATGCTAGGTATTGCCAAGTTTGTGCTCAAATACTTGTAACATCTGACTTGTATTTTCCTTTTCGGAAGTGTGTGGAATCTCTACCATCAATTTTTCAATTCACGCTGTAGTCTGTTGGCATGAATTATTAGGGGCGGTTGTTCAGTTCTGGAAAACACAGCTGGCTGTAAGTGTACCTTTGCAAAAAGACACTCTTGCAATTAGTCTTCTTCTAGAGTCTCTGCACATGATGGGACCCAGGGGCAACCCCAGCCTTCTAAAAAACCTGTGCGCAAGGAAAGAAGTGAGGGTTTAGATGTATGGCACATGGAGGGCAGTGGTGTTTAATGCTCTGAAATACGAACACTCAAAATAAGCACCCTTTTTAAAAGAAAAAGACCCCCACCATACAGTTTTATATAAGCCTTGTTCATTATTACAAAGTTGTGTTAGGGACGGTTTAGCACCTGGGTTAAGTTTGCTGTGGTTGGCATAACGTGAAAAGTTCACCATTCAACAGATCAAGAAACGAGGAGGCTTGAGGAAGTGTTTACATTTACCAGTAGCCTTGAATGACTGTCTTGAATGCTAGTGCAGATTACATTGTGTTGTCTTGTAGAATACCTTGCTTAGCTATTAATGAGGCCTCCATTAACTATGGCAAGAAGCCACTGCCTGTTGCCTTGGGCAGACTTCAGCTTTATAGCTTTATATCAGGGGTCATCAATATGTTTTGTGCCTGCACGAGAAACCAATTAAGTGCCTAAATATAGAACATTACTTATTGTTAGATCATCCCCCTTCAAATACAGCCACGTCTTAAAGTCTTACTACTATTCTCTTATCGAATACACACCGTTCGATACAGTCTCTCTGGATACATTTATACACCCACTTCTTTCTAAACACATCAATACGCCTTACCTCCTTTTACAGTTTTGCTAGAAACACACATTTATACATCTTGCCTATTTATATTGTTAACAAACATATGCATCTACATGTTTTATAATTTATCTATTTTCTCTAAATGCACTTACATGTTTATCACGACTGGGTTTTATTCCTCCCCCTCCTTTTTTTTTTTTTCTTTTACCAGCTTCCACTCAACTCTTCTGTCTCTTCTTCCTGACACGCTCTTCCATCCACTTATCTCAGGGCTGTTCCGCTTATAACAATAATCCATCTTCCCTCCTATCTCTTTAGCTCTCTCTCCTAATCCCTTTTTTTCCCATCTGAGCCTCCCACACAGTGGGGCTGAAGAATTCTGTTCTTTCGATAAACCCCATGGCTGGGTTTTAGCCAATATGGTGCCTGTATTTTAATGTGAATCTTACAAATCAATTATCTGGAGAATTACATTGTGACATGCGTGACCTACTCGGGCTACGCGTGTGACCCTAAGCTCAAGCATATGACTCACATGTAACGTTTTGTCATCACTTTCTCTGAATGCTCTCAGTAAGCAAGATTGTAGCCATTTTCAGCAATTAAAGTGATTGTTCCCCTTTTCTGTACAACACGTAGCAAGTATATCATAGAACTTGTATTCCCACTTCTTTTTCCATGGATCAGCTTGTGTTATGCAAACAATTCACTGATTGCAGTTAAAATGTCCCCATGGGGAAGGCGTTGGAGTCTTCATGAGCTTTTAATATGTAGTAGCATGTAGTGATTCCCTTCTAATGGGGTCTTTGTACTCATTCTACACAATGTTCTTTTTATCATCAGGAGGGCTTTAAATACTCCAACTCAAAGTATTCCTTTATAAAATAGAAACGTAGAATTTGATTCTAAAAACTTGATTCATCACATCTAGTCTGCCCATTGATTCTGCTGTAAAGGATGAGATCAGTCCTTGGTTACTTCTAAGATTCAGGAGCCATATGCCAATCCTATGAATGGTTAAATTCCTTCGCTGTATTAGACTGTGATGAGACATCTTCTACCCTGACTGGCTACACCCATCAAATCATGCTTCCTTCAGTCCGAAACTTCAGCGATCAACACCAGTAATCCGGTCTAGAGCTGGCTGGACGAAGCGGGACAGCAACACAATGGAGATGTGCTGGCGCTGTGGCTAGCCGGAGCATAGCTACACAGAGCTAATATTGTCCTGAAAAGGACAATAGGTTGTCGTAGGAGCTCACCCTAATCATCAAACAAAACTAATGTCGAGGTGGAAAATGCAATCACATTAACTAAACAATACCCTGTCCAGACAGCCTGGCACCACAATCTGACCACCAAACACAGTAATGCCCGCATAACCTCTGATTTCTGGGTGATCCAGAGGGAACGGCAGAGATCCTGGGGTATCGATGGATAGCAGCAATTTAAAAGCTCCCTGGACAGTCCACAATGCAAGTGGGAGAGGACTCCATTGTGGTGGTTCCTGAACCTAGGTCTAACTGTGGTGCTAGAAAACCAGGTTTCCTAGGGAGCTTCCTCTCCCAACCACCCCTCGCTGGTACCCAACCACTCGTTTGGCAGCTATACAAAAATGCGCTCTGGTGGAGCCTTGGGCGTCCAATATATTTAGGATTAAAGTCAGCGGACACCCGGATCTTAGCTGCTAAACAGTTCTAGAGCCTTGCGGCTAAGACCCGGTCAGGCACAGGCCAAGGGAAACAGGTATCCAACAGAACTGGTAACATAATGGTGTGATTATAATGCTGTGGGAACAGGGAAAAACACAGTAAACAATCCTGCACAGCGCTAGTTCCGTGACATAGATTTTACCACTTCTGCAGGGAGGCTGTTCCACGGATCTATCACCCTCTCTGTAAAGTTAAACTTCCTTACATTACATCTAAACCTCTGACCCTCTAGTTTTAACTTATGACCTCTTGTTCTAAATGGTAACACATTGCCATACCATTGTACAGTAATAAACACATATGAAAGTAGTTGAGAAAACTGAAAAAAAATTAAATCATATGAAGAAAAAAGAAAAGAAAAAAAAATTATATGTTAGTTTTAAGAAACCATAGGTATGATGTTCAAGGTATGTGTAATAAAATATTCCAACCTACTGTATGTGTTGTGAAACCTTTTTTGCTTTGGACACAGTAGAGAACCCATCTAAACAGACTCCAGTTTTCTTCCTTCTGCGCAGGTTACAAACATTTTAAGTAGCTATTAAATAAACAGCTAATCTTGGAGAGGTGTTCTAAATCCTGGGATAGAGCGTCTTGTCGGCAGAAAATTAAATGGTAACGTGAGTCATAAATATCTAAAAACTCCCATATGGCATGTTAAAAATATAATTAATATATAGGCAGTTTTAGATGCACACAGTTTATTTTTGGTTATAGAACCAATTCAATATTTTATTCACATAATATCGTAATATGTGGGCAATTATGAAATGCTTTCTTTCTCATATATTTTTTTAATATTATCTTGCCAGTTCTCCTTGGGGCTTTAATGCCTTCAGATGTATGTGTTGAATCGCCAGCCTAATTCTTGAGTTCATATAAGTAAACATTCTATCCAATCGAGGTCCGAAGAGTAACTCAAAAGTCGGGTAAAACAATGTATGTAGAGTCCGGTAATCATGCTACTATTTTCTGTAGGACTAAAAGAATTCCGGTGTAATTGTTAGTAAGGGATCATGGGAAATACAGGAAAATTTGCATGACATGCCCTCTGTATGCCTTTGGTGAAGTCAGATGTGATTGCAGAGCTACAAACTCCACATAAATCTAAATAAATTAAAAATAGAACATAACCCCCCCCACAAGTGATCGATGGTTTTCAGTTCTGTTTTTTTTTTTCTTGGATATGTAACCGGATACAAAACCCATGGAAGATGAAGCAGCCCTATTGTAAAACAGACTTGCTTCCATATTGCACAGAGGGGCTGGCGTCCTTCACAACATGTGCCATAATGTTTCGTTGCCAAACTCAATATTGATGAGTGTGTCTGGAAAGCTCAATATGACCATAGGAAACTCTCCCAGCTGTCATCGAAATGCAGTTTGGCAAATTATTTCAGTTGTCTTTTTGCGTTCAACCGCCAGAAGAAGCTGCTTCTTTACAAACACCAGATTTATGTGGTCAAGGTCAAATGATAATTTATGTGATTATGGATCCTGATGGTGCCAGGTTCAGTGTGCCATAGATATCTCCATCTTTTAGATTTCCTTAGTTCAGTGAGAATATCTTATCCTTAGGATGCGACCCTTTAAATGAAATGGCATTCTGTGAATTTCTTGCTAATATGATTCCATTTAGAGGGGGGAATATCGCAGAGCTTCTACAATTCTATTCATTGTACGGACTAAGTGCACGTCGTATTCATTCACAATTCTCTACCTTATCAACTTTCTTATTTGGTAATGGACATTCATTGCAGCCTTCTTTCACTTGCCTTGGAAAAAATTAATAATCTCTCCCATTTCCCATAACAGTATCTGCTTATCGCTATTCTGTGCTTCATTATCCTCCTGACACCACCAAACCCTAAACCTTCCATTTACCATCTTCTTTCATTATGGCCACATCGCAACCCCACCAGTGTCATGCCATTAAATGTTCTGTTTACCTTCCTTAATTCTCCTACCCTTAAAGTTGACATAGCACAAAGGATTCAAAGATCACATCTGATAATATTTGACGTGTTTCAACTACAAGTGGAGTAGACATGTTTGGTTATTTCGAATACCAATGGTGTCCACTTTCTGTAGTGGTGCCTGAAGCTTAAGATACCTTCGTAATAGTGGGTGTCATTATATCCCAGCATTGGAGCTGGCTGATGATGGGTATCCTGTGCATGCGCATTGGAAAGAAGGAGTTGTGCTCAGCTGAACACATTATTATTAGGAGTTGGGGAGAGAGGCAAAAGCATGGGGGGAGGTATTCTGCAGAACTCTTCATGCATTTGCAACCGGAGAAGTGCATATAATGGCTGGAGTATCGCTTATGAGCTCTCTTTTCTCTCTGTCACTCGCTCTCTGGTGTGTGTGTATATATGAAATTATTTATTACATTTTCTTTTTTCTTTAAGGAGATTCTGATGAATACTTTTTGTACTTGTCCTGGAAAAATGTTTATTTAAAGGTAACATTCTGCTAGAAAATGGATTCTAGCGCTTACGTGTCCTTTCTTTTATTTTGTTTGTCAGTACGTTCCATACTTGGCAAGCCCACTTACATTTAGTGCTTTTTTGTTAAAGGTTTGTGGAGCGGTTCCCATGCTTTAAGTTTGATTAGCTGTGTCTTTGCCCAATGTTACCTAATGACAGGTTAAAAATCCCCATAGGGGAGCTAAGATCTGGTTTGGTGTTCAGAGGATGATAACAGTGTACATGATGATCTCATGAACCGGGGTATTTCCATCTGTTTGCAGCATCATCGGGGTTGTTGTTTTTTTTTTTTATGCTCTATGAGTTCACTGATTTTTAGGTTCATAGGAGGAAACGAGCATAGGAATGTTTCACATTTAAATTAAAGAAATCAACACGTTGGACTTTGCTCGCAGAACTGTCTGACACGGCTTGGGGCGTTTGTATAAACTGATTTTACACCCTGCCAGTGTAGATTTGTAGTGTGTGCTGTTCATCTGTCCTGGGCAGGGCTGCTCTCCATGGTCCTGATCCTTCCCTCTGTATGGAAGCAAACAGCTGCTCTCTTCCTCGGGCTACACATTGGTCATCCCCTACACCCACATCTGGGTCGCTTTCAACCTCGAAGCACTTCTGTTTACCTGCTCTATTTAGCACTTTAAGGACACCTTTTATTTATTTATTTTTTTCAATTACTCCCAGTCTGGTGTCTCCGTTGATTTATCCCCGGCTCTCAGAACTGGTCATTTTCCTGCCTATTGAGAAGTTAGTGATGCGCAGATGAATTATTCTGTTCTCTGGCTGAGAGAGCAAAGGAAAAAGAGAATGGAGGGGGTGGAGGGCACAGGGCCTGGGAAAGGCTTAACCATTTCCCTGCCCGAGAAACCACTACTCCGATTCCCTATTGTGTGTTGGTGCTCACTTGACGGTGAAGGAGTTAATAATGTCACAGTGTGATCTGCGCAGGAACTAATGATCCAACAATTAAAAAACTGAACCAGAGGCTACAAATCAGGCACCTGGTGCCAGAGACAGGGAATAGGGAGCATGCAAAGAAATCCTTTCTTGTTAATGCCTCATTAGGAAGGCAAGTGAGAGAAGATTTGTAGCAGCAGTTATTCCTGTCCACTTGTAATAAACAGGCTGCTAGTCATATTGTGGCTTCTGGAACGTGTCAAAGATCTAGAATACACTGTACATCAGTCCACCGGGATACGGAGTGAGAGAAGCTTTGAACGGTTATCATTTTGCGTAAATGAGTAAAACACAGAAGAAAAATCTCCGTTGATTATTTATATGTGTGACTTGTTACAATGACTGCACGGAGCCAGGAGTCGACCCATAGGTGGAAAGACACCAGGAATGCATCCTTATGCCGATAACTTCCATTTACATTACATATACTGTCAGAGCATCTGTGGTATTTAAGTTGCTGTTAGGAAAACGAATTAAATTAAATGCATTAACTGTAGACCAAAAGCATTATCTCAGTTTGTCCTATACCTTTTAGTCCCTGGTCCCGTACTAAGGTTTGCATCATTTCCCTTTAATTTTACGTCATACAGTTTAATCACAACAAGCCTAACTCAACTCCGGGACGAAGATCAACCTCCTTAAGCAGCTCCAGTCTATCGTGGTTGATGAATCTGGCCCTTATGGAAAACCATTAAAAATACACAAAGAATCCAAGCTGGGACTCCAAAGATGTGTATTGGTGTCCATATGAACTCCAATGGTCTTTATTTGCATTGGATGGTAGAAAAAGTTAAACTAGGTCGGTGTAATCAAATTGACATACTATATTGAGCAGATGAAAAAAGATATAATAAAGAATCTTACATAAATAGCGTTAGAATAAACAACGTAGTTACCTTAATGATTGTTTTTCAGCCTGATGTGTTCAGTATTTACTTATATAAATAATTCTCTGTCGACTTAAAAAGGAACACAATATTAAAATAAATGTTATAACAAATATAAACTAAATGCAATACTCGATAAGAGAAGAACGGGGAATAACTAAGTGCTACAATTCCTCTCTCTACCTATAAATAACAAGAATCGTTAAAAAATGTCTGCTCATAGGTGACAGTGTCATTATCTTCCACACTGGAAAGTCTTACAAGTTATAGTAGATTTCAACTTAGGGCTCGTAATAACAAACTCACAGCATTTGCAGAATTTATGTCCACAAGAGAACATGCCAACAGTTTCCAGCCAATTGCCCTTCAATTTGGGACGACGCAACATGCTGGGAGGCAGTTTGCTGCCTAGGGAACAAGGTCGTTTGCACAAACATGTAATACCTTTTTGGACAATCTCAAAAAAAAAAAAGTCTTGTCTGCTTCTAAAATGTGTGGTTTTTCCAGAATAGACTTAATTTTATTCAGTTCTGAACTGTATGAAGTCACGAAGAATACATTTTCATTAACAGGATCCTTATGGTTAGAAGCAGGGTGATCGCCCAAAAGATCAGAGTGACTTTTTTTGACTGGCCACATTAAAGGCTCGCTGAACATCTCGTTCTTTATAGCCCTTCATCCTAAACCTAACCGTAAGCTCTTGGGCTTGATCCTCAAAAACCTTTTGAGTGGAAAAACCATTAATTTGCAGACGTTATGTTTTCAATCCGAACTGCTTGGGTCTATACTGATTGAGTACAGCTTGGAGGCCACTTTCCATTGGGTATAAACCAGGACTGTCTGAGCCTGTACTGATGCAGCCAAGACGTTATGTTACGTTTATCAAGGAGAAAAGTGTTTTCTTCATTTATATGTTGATAGCCTTCAGTCAGTGGTTAACCTTTACACTACATATTAACCACCTCCATTTGAAGTTGAACGCGATATTGCAAAGCAGTCAATTTACCTCGGATATGAAGCAGACCTGCAGGAATCCTTATCTGAACTTAAAGGGGTTTAAACTCTAAATCAATAATCCTGCCTCTGATCTGAAGTCATGGAAGCCACCTTGTAATAAACGTAAACAAGGACCGTAAAAAGAACAGGTTTGTCCTTTTTTTATTGTCTTCTCTATGGCCAGTGTGAATACGTGAAAAGAGAAGGTCACATTGAGTTGACATTTAATATCCTTACCGTGCTGAGTAAACATAATATGCACTGATTTCAGATGTCCTGGAGAAACCCTCCTCGTAATTATTTTTCCGTTGACCTTAGCAAGTGTGAACAGAAAGTTACAATGTGTCCATCACCCCCCCTCCAGCGGGTCTGCAGCTCTGTGGTATAGAAATGCCGGCCGTTTGGGAAGCAAAGAGGCGTTAATGGAATGTGAAGCGAGTTGTGGTATTTACAGAAGGCTTCATTCACTTAGTGATACATGAATGCACTTTTCGTTAACCCAATTTGTCCAGAAAAAGCCGGACCTTAAAAGGAACCTGACACTCAGGAGCACAAACCTAGGCTTGATGACAAGCAACCACCTGGTCTTGCTTAATATCCCCTTGAGTTTTGTTTAGTCTTATCATTTTAAATAGACCATTGTCTTTCCTTCATAGCGTCCTCATTAAATATGACATTAATACATAATGGGTACCGTAAAGACAAGGTGTAAACTTCTATATTTTTTTTTCTTG
Organism: Spea multiplicata; assembly: GCA_009364415.1. Classification (NCBI taxonomy): domain Eukaryota; kingdom Metazoa; phylum Chordata; class Amphibia; order Anura; family Pelobatidae; genus Spea; species Spea multiplicata. The sequence goes on from VKOC01021570.1 coordinate 38,603, forward strand.
CCCCCCTATTTGTTATGCCTTTTGATTTAATAAGTATTTATTTGGTTGAATCTATGGACTTTCTTACATGACGTCAAGCTCTTTTTTTGAATAATCAAGTTTACAGGGCTTTGAGTTGGATAATTTAGTTTAATTAACTAAACGTTAAGGTTTGGATGGGTTCCAACAAGATGAAAGAAAATTCTCACTACACCTAACTATACAGGGGCCAAATCTGGTGGGGTTCTCCCCCAACAAAGAGCCAAATTAGCCCTCTCTTTATTTATTTATTTTTTTCATTATCTCTTGGATCACCTACTAGTACATAACACCCCAAAACTTTGAAATATGTGGGATGGGTGTGCCATTATAGAGCAGAATATGTAGGGAGTGAAGACTCTGATAATGTAAAGGTTACAGATGAAAGCATTGGAAGGATATTAAAAAAAAAAACTAACCACAATGTCGCCTCTAACAGTATGGGGGGAAAAAACCAAATTAAAGCAATAGAAGAGTCTGGAAACTCCGTAGAGGGACTACATCGGGTACAGGGAGAGTTTTGAGCAGTGTGAACTTTGACACGGAGGATTTCAGGCACTTTCTGATCCCTTTCCCCTTCCAACATTTCACATTTTCATACAAATAATTAAAATACGTGGTTGTTTGATGGAGTGAACAGCGGGGAGGGTAAAGCACTCCGGCAGAAATACCCTCAGGCAAAATAAAATGTGTTTTGTTTCCAAACTCTGTGGACATCACTGCTTAATACATACTTTCTGTAGAAAAAAAAAAACTTGTATCTACAGAATCCTAATTTTATTTCTGATAAGGCAATGTGCCAGTATTGCTTTGTTTTTTTTGTTTAAAACATATTTTTCTTATAACATTAAAGGTATACTCCTCATATTCACTTTAATGCATATGGTGATATGATTGCTGATTGCTATCTTTAAATTGATGTTTTTTGCACGTCAAATTCTTCATAATCCCCTCTATGCATTTGTTCTTTCCCACCCAAAATCTGTGGCGTACTATTGTATAAGTATACTGCAAAGTATATGATGTTGGGAAGTGCATTAAGACCCGCTATCCTTACTGAAATTGTATAAAACAGTTAATTATCGCTCTTACATCTATACATTCAAAGCTACTAACATAGCTAGTAATGATAGTAATCTTGTATATAAACACTGAGTTTCGAATGAAGCTGTTTTTAAACACCATATCAGTACCAGTGAATAAATATTAAGATTGAAATTGGTAAAAAAAAACCCAAATATACTCCATATAAAATTATCTTGTTGCGTTTTAGTAGAATTCATTCCATCATTCAAAATATTAATGAATATATTTTGTTTTATCCATTGATGAGCCAGATGGTTTTAAGAAACGCACCGCAAGGCAGCTTCACAAGAAACCGTATCAATGTAAACTCCTTGGAAATGCTCCAAATGGCCTTTAAATTGAAATAATACAAGTACAAAAATGGTGCTCTACCAGATGTATATAAAACGCATATGCTTTTGTTACAGAAAATTAAAATCGGCACAAAAGAAACGGTGTTTACCCAAAAATGTCAAGTTGGTGGCGGCTCACAAACTGATGAAATGTTTGCTATTTCAGACCAGGCTGACGTGATCACACTTGGCCTGATGGGTTGTAATATTCAGGGACGCAGAGGGTTAACCATTCTGCCATGGATTATACTGAAAATATTCTAAATGATTTCTGATACAAATATTAATACTTGAACATTATTATTGAGTGATTTACAAGAATGAAGGCATGATGTAAGAGGGCCATGAGGATCACCCTGGGTGCTCATAATAAAGGGGAGACGTATATGATGTGATAAATCGACTAATAAAGGTTTCTCTTGGAAAAAATGACATTGAATGACTGAACAAATGGAAAATAAGCAGATATAGAACAAAACGACCCCGTTGTTGTTGGATGAAGTCTTAAGGAGAAGAGAATACCTGGCTGACTAGGAAAGAGTTAAAACATACACAGAACAGTATTTGGTTCAATAATTTAAAAAGGGAACAGCAGAGTCTTATCTGCCCTCTGTATCTGGTATAATGACTTATTAGCATTGTTCTTTGGGTCCGCATGGCCTGGAGGGCCGGGATGCCATTCCTGGTTAATTCTTTAGAGCCAGGCAAGTCTCCACGCAAACCCCCCACCCACCCACCATCCCCAAGGCTAGAAGAGGGGGAGTGGGGAGTTTGTGTAGGAGGGAAATAGAAGGAAGATGATGATGATACGTCCCTGATTAAGCAGGCAAAATGGGAGCTCAATATGTTCACGGCTGAGAAAAGCGCATCCCTGATGGGAGCCGGTACAAACTCTCCCCACGCAGCCGGCTGGACAGGAAATACAATCATTTGGCTAGCTTCATGTCCAATACTAGAGGATCCTTGCGTTTCTCTTCTTGGCACCACATGTTGCCAGTGCTGTCAGCGGGCTCCGCGTGGAAATGCTGCTGGCATCTGCCGCCTCTTGAACAACAGAGTGTATTGTCTTAGCCCAAGTCCATGAATTGGGCAAGAGGAAGAATAGGAATTGCACAAGCCAAGCTACCATAAAAATGCTAATAACTAACGGAGAAAAGTCTTATTATTGCACTGGACACTCTTCAATCCTGGAAAACACATTGTCATGCCAGAATAGGTTGGTGCCAAACATTGTTCTTCTCAATAGCACCATTTGGCTATTGATGTGCATTAGGAATGGTGTCCTTTTCTTACAAGCAACAATCAAATTGATATTTCTGTTTTCTGCGTACCTTCTTGATAAGAACAGATTGCTAAATATGTTTCCAGTGGCTGCCATTTGAAAAGGTGCGAATGTGAGAATCCTGAAGTGTGTCAAAGTCTATAACATCTCTACGAGTGATTGTTGAACCCTAGGTGTTAATAAACTACAACTTCCACGGTTGTCCTCAGCATTATTATATTTCAACTCAACGACAGCTGAGGATAGTAGTTATGTAAATGTTGGGTATGTACACCAGGGTGTGAGGTTACAAGAACATTGTGTACTCCAGCACATATTTGCACTTAATAAATCTGATACCCCTTTTGCTTCATTACTGCTTGTTGTAGCGCAATAAGTAATTTTATTGGTCCCCATCACAAAAAAGTGTCTGATCAGGTCCTCTAAGAATGAAAGAAGGCTGTCTCTACACAGCAATATATTCTGGCCTAGGCCAACTACTGATAAAGACCTCACTGTGAAGTCAAAACGTTGTTGTCCTTCTCCTTCAATAAATCTGCCTGAGCTGGAACCCTTGAGTGCCTGGAGCCTTTTTCTATTTTGATCTGTGGTGTGTGTGCAGATTTCTCATTCTGGTGACTAATTATGGTGGCATGTCCAGTAGTTCCTGACCCAGTCATCAAGGCACGCGAAAAGTGCAGGATTTAGTAACTTGGGCATTCTATTTAAATAAGAAGACTGGGTCTCGGACCACTGTTGAAATCCTGACATTGACCTTCTCTCAGCCCTAACTAAAATTCATACTATTACTGTAATGATAACTCGGAAAACCAAACCCCATCCCAACTAAAGTTGGGTTCCAGACCCTTCTCAAAATTGCAATACAATATACCTATATTAGCATTAAAACATACATATACATTGAATTATTTATACGATTTGCGTAATCTCTCTAAAAAATTGATTCAGATGTTCATCTTTTTGTCTTCTCCATGACATAGTTACAGGGTCGTCAGTACGATTAACCGTGCAGAGTGACGCTCGCACCCTGGGGACACTCACCGACGACACAGTGACAAACCAGATTACATCAATCAGTGCTTTCTTTCCCTTGTTCTTATTAAGCCCTACTGCAAAGGAACAGCACAGGTGTATTTTTATACATTTTTAACTCTTGAAACTCTCTCACAGGTAGATTATAAAAGAGAGAATGACTGTCCATGAAATAGATGGTGTACCTAGCATATGCGTCACATTTATAATGGAGTGTTAGCTTATGGATGTGACTTTTTTAATTTAAAAAAAAAAAACAGAGTCCCCGCTATTTATCCGGTCAAGACTTTTTTGCATGAAAATGCAAGTTCATCGCAAGTGGCCAAAAACCTACATTAGGCAAAGACCCAGCAAGAAAGCTGCGGTGTTACTGTAAGAAAAGCAATAAGCGTTCATGCCTAGGGCATAAACTACCAATGAAATTGAAGAGAAATCAGACCAGAGGGTAAAATAGGCACTAAACATGCCTCTCTAACTACATATGTCAGTATATATATGTGTGTATATATATATATATATATTATATATATATATAATATATAGTATGTATTGATAAATCACTGTATAACCTGCAGAACCAGTTTGTAATGCCATACACCAAAAAAATGTAATTGACAATAAAATTCCGTCCTAATTGCCTTAATGAATAATGTAAAATAACAGGCATATATCAGAGATATCGAAGAAGAAATAAAACTCCATGACAGCATCAGTCTTGAGCAAAGACCACAGCGACATTTTAACGTACAATAAAACATGTAAATATAATAATTCTGACATGTGTTTCCCCCGAGACCTACTAAGAAGTGAATAATCTGGACAACAAGTGTTAGGCAAGAGGAAAGACACATTGTGATTTTGAGGAATGAACACGCTTCCCAATTTTTTATTTTTTTTTAGAACATGGGTTTCGGAAACCACTGACACAGAAGACAAAAATGGCCTACACGACTTCATCACAAGGTCGTTAATATGAATTCCGTTTTTTCCCCGCAAGGAACTCCTAACATTTATAATCATTTAGAGACAGATACTTTGGAAATAGGTGCAGAAAGAATCAATAAAACTATATTAAAGGCTCAGTCTCGCCTATTTTGCTGGATTTAACTCTTTTGTAACTAAACCCATCAGAAGGAGCACCAATGCTAGTAGGGAGGAATGCCCAATGGTTTTCCAGAAATAATTCTTGAATCGAAACAAAAAATTGCATCTTTTCTTATTTTTATGTTAAACATTTAATTGTCATGTGACACACAAGCAGACACGGAAAGGTTGTTGCCATAGAAACTAAAATAGCTTCTTAAAAGTATTGTTAAACCATCAGGGAAAAGAATACATACTTACGGATGTATTGTATTGCAGCGGTATTTTTGCATAAACCCACAATTTGGACTCCTTTGCTATGAAGAAAATCCAATTTTCTCAACAAAGCTTCAGTCCATTTGGTATTTTGTTTTACAATTTATGGGATGTATTCACTAAAGGGGTTTTGGCTTCAGCTTTCTGACTTCTCTATACATCATGAAGGGCCAACCTTATTGAGCTTCTCTTTGCAAAAATAACTTGGCTGGCCCTTTTTATAATGCACAGTTTAATAAGTGAGATGTATTCAACACTTTCCTCACCCATTGTGTTATGCATTACACAAGACTAGCTCAGCACCTCATCCTAAAGAGACCTGCCCTTGTTGGTTCTTCATAATGAATAGCAAAGAGAGGCCAAAATCTCCCTTTAGTATATTAAATATGGTTATTGTGGCCTGAATTCATGAGTATGGATGTGGAAAGGCATCAGAGATCCGGGATAAGAGTTGTATTTGTTTTGTAGGTGTACGAAAGGGGTTGAGTAAGGGAAGATCTTAAGGAGACCAATACTGGTCCTGGAGGAGCAGAAAACAGAGTACAGAACCTTTTTAAAGCAATTCTGGGTGTTCTGTGTCCTAACGGGTTGAATAGGAATCTGCACTATGTGAGGCTTATTGTACTTTTCTTAAACTCCAATAAGCACTAAACTCTCTGGCTTTTCCAGTGAAGGGACATTTCATTTAGAAGTTAAAACTGGTAATAAGCAGGTTGTAATTCTAGATACGATCATTTTATGTTTTAAGAAGGATTAAAATGTTACATTAAATTATTACGTGTGAGAACTACACAAAATGTTCACGATAAGGTCTCCAAATGTATAATCAATTTTTCAATATATATATATATGTTAATGCACAGTAATTTCTACACCAGCATAACAATTATAGGATGTTATAAGATCTAGCCTACAATCTGATATGGCAAGGTACGGATGCAGATCTGTATAAAAAGCCAAGATATATCTCCACAAACAGGGGCAAATGTCTGTGCCAGAGGAGCATTCGTCCACAATGGGTGGCCTCCCTCACCTGCCATGGTGACACCTCAGGCCTACTTCTCATTGGCCTCCATATAACTTGTGGTCATATGTCTCGGTTGGAGACCAGCAATGGAGCAACTGAAGACCCCCAGTGTCTCAGGGGGTATAGAGTTTCCTGTCGCCCATGGGGTTTGTTCACTTTTCAGCTAGTACTAAAATTATTTGTTGCTGTTATGCTACTTACATAATGCTTATGTAAATGCATTATTACATTCTCCATAACTTATTACATAATTAAGGGAAAAAAACAATAAAATCATGACGGCTATGAAAATAGTCTGAAATTCATCACAGCTCAGTTTTCCCTTTACGTAATATTTAATTTTATCACATCATGGTGGAACCGACCTGGAGCAGATGACACAGAGATTCTTGTAGTATGGGTTATGAAATGCATGATGCGCCGCAGGCTTCTTACAGCTTCAATAATGTAACGCTTCAATAAAGTAAAGGCTAGTGTCCCAGACGTCACATTGTGCTCGTATTTGATATATATGCAAAGCAATAGAAGCCTAATATGACTGTAAGTCATCCACATGGGCCCAGTAAAAGAAGGCCTTCTGTATCTGAACTTTTAAGAGTTTATAGAGGTCCAAACATGTTGACAATGTTAGCCCTTATTTGAGGAAGCAGCCCCTGCCTTGTTTGCCTCATCAGTAACTTATAAGAACTCTCTATTTTAAATATACGGTAATTCTTGGTAGCAGAATAAGTGACTGACTTATTTCGTTAAAATGACACAAGCCATAAGTTAAGTACATACGTTCAGCATGTTACATAAAAAGCACAGCATTACTTAACTGACTGTGCTTACAAATGGGTCATTAGTGGAAATGTTAATGTTTTACAGACCTTTTACAGTTTAGCCATAAGTGGTTATAGAGTTTAGCTCCCTGAAGAGCAGATGTTCTGACCTCCTTGAGGGACTCGGTACAAAGTGCAGTCAGAAGGAAATGGTGGCTGAGCAAATAATGTGGACCATACCATTCCATAGGACTGTATTACTACATTTATCTCGTAAGCAGTGCATTAGCTGGGTTTATGGCAATTGCATTTAGATCTCAATTTCTAAATATGAGCTGCAGAGTATGTTGGATTTTTCTAAATAATGATATATAAGTAGTAATGGTGATTTTTATAGAATAGATGGTATTTCCATTAGCAACCGGTCTGTGCTAATCAAATATTCATGTGTAAATTTGGTATTATGGCCATTTCCAAAAAAACTTTGGTTTTAAAGAGCCATTATAGATTAAAAATAACTTTAGTGTTTCTGAGATAACACAAAGTAATTTTTAACCCCTTGACGACAAAGCCCATACATGCACAGGCTCACAATGTATTGTCCTTTTTGGGGTTTAAGGGTTAATATACTACAGACATTTTGAGACAACCAAGTGTATCTTATGAGATAATACCCTGTTCTCTTCTACCTGCTTTCACACAGCTGATCAGATGAAGAAAGTCTCAGCGTTAGCCAGTCGGCAGTTCTAGTTTAGGACCCCTCTAGCCATCCATGGGCAGTAATTGACCGGATTATGTCTGCAAGAAGACAGCGCCAGTTACACAGAGAAAGCAGCGGGTAGCTTTTTAAAGTACAAGCTGTTTCCCCAAATTCCTAGGTCTCTGTGAAAATAAAATTTGGTCCCTCCAAAAGAAGCAAAAGTTGAGGGTCATTCAATTTTTTTTTTATTTGAATGCATCAGTTGGTATTATTGTATCATCATAACATTTTGAATGCTGAGCATTACTATGATAAATGTAAAGTAATTACTATGTATTAGCAGCATAAGAAATAAAATATAAAGCTGTTTGTTCAGTTCTGAAAATGATAGTGAACAGTTAGAATTATTTTCGAAATGGTAACGTGAAACTACTACATCGACCTATCGATTTTAGATGCCAACTCAGATATCAGGAGAATTAATAGTCCAATCTTATAACAAGCTTTGAGCTCAACTCCACAAATTCTTCAATATATTGATAGGGCCTCGCTGAACCAACAGAAGACGATTCACTTCCAGTAACTTGGTTCTAGATAAATAACAACCTTAGACTGGCAAATAAAAGGTTCAGCACATCTGTATTCCAGTGCTACAAGTGAACTAATACGTTTTTTTTGTTTTATTTGTTGGAAATTTGCTTCTTGGAACGCATCACATTTTTGATATCGTTGGTAATAAAAATGAATTCCATAAACCTTTAGCATGTGATGTCATTAGAGACCACTTGCGCACCAAGAAGCCATGGACCCCCTATGCATCACAGGAGACTACTAAGCTCCTGCTACAGTTTTAAGCAAATCAAGGTGACTACCAGTATTATGGGCACCACTTTTTTGTATTGTTTCAGCTTTGCTCAAGGAGAAAAAAAACATTTTTCTAAGATTATACTTCCAAAAAATAATCCTTCATGCTGGGGATTTTGTAATATACATTTGGGGCAGTAATGTACCAATCTACTATTTTTCAGTCTCTTGTAAATTGATATACAATTACTTGCCTTTATGGAACATGCTAGGTAGGATGAGACCTTGTAAATGTTATGTTGCATGTTCAAGAGAGAGGAGGTCTCATTCTGAAACGGTGAATTGCCCCAGAATAGGCAAGAAGAGGTTAGGGAAGCTTCATGGCTTTGACACAATTTGTCCAGAGCTTATCAATATTACTTTTAAAACCCACTGACACTCTTCTGCAATTTATAGACCTTGCTGGACATTAATTAGGTACCTGTGTGGTAAGTGTCCAAGGGCTATAAATTGCAGGAGAGTCTCAGTGGGTTTTAAAGTAATGTAGAAGCCTTGCTTCGGCTCCATGGTGAGCAATACAGCCATGTTAGGATTAGATAGGACTCACCACGATTGGGGCACTTTGATGTCGCTGTAGGCTAAGCGATATATGATGGTGGCATTCCCAATATTTATATGTCTGATAGGAGTTCTAAATAGCATTTGCAATATGTATCTATTGGGTGTGCTCTGATTCCTTGTTTTGTTGGGTGTACTTGTTCATTTCAGTTGCGCTTGAAAATCTGTATTTATATGTTTACTATGTGACTATTTCCCTTAAAAAATAAATAATAATTTATGCTTTTCACATCTCCCCCCCCCCAAAAGGAAAGGACAACAGCTGAGACACTTCCGTTTTAAAGTAAAATAATGCTAATGTCATGTTCAGTATTGCACTTTTTTTGCATCAAGTTCCCCTCTTAACATATAATTAATTAATCGATTGTTAATTAATCGAAATAAAGCGATTGTCCCTCGCTTCCAGCTAAGGCTACCTGTTGTCTGCACAATTCAGTATTTTGGAACTTGCTCTTAAAAAAAAAAAAGTCTATTGCCTTCAACTGATTGCTTCTCAGAAGCTAAAATATTCACATTATGAGCATGGTATCCAAATTCATCTGGAAGTCATATTCTCAACCCAAATCTGGTTTTTGAATGCTAATATTTTATGAGTATAATTTTTTCCTGCCAGAACTGTATTTTGATTATTCTAATGAGGTCTTGTGACAGACATCTTTGTAGAACATGCCAATCAATTGTGCACCTGTTCTTCATGTAGAACCAAATAACAACAGAACTATTTGTTTAACATAATGTCTGTTTTATCTCTACCTGTAGAATAAAGCTTTTTTTTCTCTTTATAAGTTTAGAGAAGGCTATGTTTTCTATTCTATTATTCTCATTTCGTATCCCCTAGGTGGTAATAATGGCCACCATTCTTGATTCCTTATAAACATCTTGTAATTTGGTCCTTAATACATTTTCCTTAGTATTGCGGTGATAATTGTGCTTTGGTCATATAGTGTAGATTGCATGACCTGCATTAATTACCACATTGGAGAACAGATATGCTTCAATTACAAATGTTGCGTGCTAATGACTATATAGGAGATGGCGCATAACTAAGTGCTTCTACTTTATTGCAAATCTGTGAAAAACCTCCATCACCTCACTTCTTCCCTCGAGACAACCATAAAACCTTTAGAGAACATGTTTGTTCAATTTGTATGGATGACGCCATGTCCAACTCAGTGAAAACGTTTAATGGAAGAAGGGTTGTACGCTTTATGCTCAAATGCGTAAACCCATCCGTGGTCTCAAAATGAGGTCTGCGTATTGCTTTTCCCATAATATCTTTTTAAGACTTTGGTTTACCATAGGTAACCCTACTGTACATTAAACATAATGATTTGTAATCATGAAAAAGGGAGATTGTTTCAGTAACAATCTTTACATTACAAATGAACCTCACCTTTCATCCTCTACCTCTCACCTTTGCAAAGCGAATCTTCAGCTTCCCTTTACTCTTGAATAAAAGAGACCCTGTTTGTGACCCAGGTCTGTCCCCCTTTCCTTCCTCCCTTTTCATCGTATCCTTATTTTGTAATTGTCATTTAATCCTATTTCTCCACGGTCTATATCTAATTCAACGCAGACTTTACTGTTTATAAAACACTTTGTTTGTTCTGTGACACTTTGAAAATAGAAAATAAAATGAAGTTATTGTTTTGCCACAAAAGCGAACAAATGTCATTTATGACCTTGCAGAAGGAACACCAAACTCTAAGGACCAAAATGAGAAACCATTTTGGTTCTGGCCTAATCTTTTTAATCTCTTTTAAAGATCTCTAAAATCCTTTTTGCCTTTTAGTTGTGCCTGGAAACGTGTGGTTTGGTGGAGTGGATTAGATTATACATAGGGGGATGAGTTGAAATATTCAGTAACAACCATGGCTTTGTTGCCTCTCATATTACGTATATTGATGCGGTATTTTGTGTAGTGAGAACGCACTACACTTTTGCATTATAGCACTCAAAGGGATCAGAGGGAGCTCTACTTAGGGTCACTCCACTGGCGGGTTTCCCAGGGTATTGCGATAGTTAATGGAAGAGTCAAATTAAGATCATTGAGATCAATGAAATCATGTTAGATGCTATTAGTAGAATCAATGACCTCATCAATAGGAACGTTTTTTGTCGGTAAAAACCTAGAGATCTGACCCCTGCCGTTCTTAATTATAGCATGCCTTACATATACCTATATCGGCTTGTGAACCTTGTGTTTCGTGCAGAACTAGGCAGGGGGTCACACAGTGTATGGAGGTTAATTAGATCTGTCTGGCAGCCTTAGCGAGGAGTAAGGCCATTATAGTTGCAATCTGAATTAAATGTACATATCGGGGAATATTTAAACTGACTTCCAACTAAAAGATTTTTCAGAGACTGTGAGGCACAGAAAATTGGGAAAAGAGTGAGGCTTCAGTTATGGCCGATAAAGGTTTCTATTCAAGCAACAGTTCTGTGTTTAGAAAATATCCATTGATTGTACCCCGGGGTGTGTTGTGCGTTCCTTGGAGCTATTGTGTGTTGCCTGAAGGCTGTCGGTGCACCAGTTGCTTTCTTCTGCCTTTTTGTTTTTTGATTAAACACATTTTCTTAAATGCGGCGAGCAGGCAAGTGCAGCCAGTCAATTACTTTTAATGCTTCATATTTAAAGGAATAGATTGTTTATTCAGTTACATAAACTAAAGACCATGGTATCTCACTTAATATTTCAAGGAGACAGTCTGAATCCAATTAAATAAAAGTTGTGATGATCACCATTACGCAGATCAGGCACATTAGGCTTTTGATTGTAAGCTCTTTAGGGTCCTATGGACATTCATACGTTTTATTGTTTATTCTATGTTAAAACAGTTTTCACATTAACACGTTGGGGATTTACTTATGGCGATAGTCTGTGAGCAAAGATTAGAAATATATGTAGGATGGAGTGTGTAGGGGGTACGGCATAATAGAGACAGGTGAGCGGGAGGAGAGATATCATCAGTGAAAATGAAGGTACGTCAGAAAAAGACAATGGTGTGTAAGGGTTGTTGAAGACAGGGTAATGAGAGGGGTGAATGCAGTGGGAAGAAAATGAAGAGACAGCTATTTGAGATAAAATAAAGAAAATATCATTGGGAGAGAAGGGAGAATAATGTGAGGAGGCAAGGCAGAGAAGTGCTAGTTAAAATGCAGAAGGAATGGTGGAGGAGCAAGGTAAGGGAGGAAACGATAAACGAGAATGTGGGGTAGGGTGAAGAGGAGAGGACAGTGTGTCAGAGGAGGAGTAGAGAATAGGAGGAGAGGTGGGAGAGCAGTATGTGTGAGGAGGAGGGAATAATAATGAGTGAGGAGGAAGGAGTGTGTCTCCATGAACAGGAGAGAGCAGTTTGTCGGGTGACGAGTGAAGGATAGAGTTAGGAGGCAGAGGATTATGTTGGGTAGGTGAGAATAGAGAGTGAGGAGAGAACATTATGTTAGGTAGGGGAAGAGGATAGTGAGTGAGGAGGAGGAGCACTATGTTGGGAGTGCAGTATAGTGGAAGTGAGTAGGTAAAACAGGGAGGAGGAGTGGAGAATGGGTCGTGAGAAGTGAGTGCATTATGTTTTGGGGGACTTGCAGACGAGAGTGCAGGAAAGACCAGTGCTGTGAGTGAGGAGGGTAATCTGAGTACAGAGAGGAAATAACAGTGTATGGGGGAATACAATGAGCAAGGGAGAGAAGAGAGGAGTGGATGAATGAGGTGGGGTTAGAGAGAGGAGTGTGTGCAGTGTATGAGGTGGGGTCAGAGAGAGGAGAGTGTGCAGTGTATGAGGTGGGGTCTGAGAGAGGAGAGTGTGCAGTGTATGAGGTGGGGTCAGAGAGAGGAGAGTGTGCAGTGTATGAGGGGGGGTCAGAGAGGAGAGTGTGCAGTGTAATGAGGTGGGTCAAGAGAGGAGAGTCGCAGTGGTATAGGGCGGTCAATACCGAGAGCGGAGAGTGTGCAGTGTTATTTGAGGTGGGGTCAGAGAAGGAGAGTGCTGCAGTGTATGGGGTGTGTCAGAGAGAGGAGAGTGTTGCACGTGTATGGGTGGGGGTCAGAGAGAAGGAGAGTGTGCGTGGTAGGGTGGGGTCAGAGAGAGACGATAAAAGAGTGTGCAGTTGTAAGGTGGGGTCAGAGAGAGGAGAGTGTGCACGTGTATGAGGTGGGTCAGAGAGAGGAGAGTGTGCAGTGTATGAGGGGTCAGAGAGAGGAGAGAGTGCAGGGAAGAAAAGTGCAATGGGTGAAAGTGGGAAAGAGAGAGGAGAGTGCATCAGGTGAATAAGAAAGAGAAAAGGAGCAGCAGGTGGATCGGGAAAACAATAGATGAGGCATAGAGGTAACAGTGGATGAGAGGGGGGAAATGGTTGGTTAGAAAGGAAAGAACAATGGATGAGAAGGGAAAGTGGTGTAAGGGAAGGGAGCAGTGAGCAACAGGGAGAAAAAACAGCGATATGTTAGGGAGGGAAGAGATCAGCGTGGGGAGGGGAAGAGAGAACAATAAGAGAGGGGAGGGAAAGGTATAAATATGGTGATAGGAGAGATCTAGCAGCGTGATGTAGGAGAGGAAGATACACAGAGGGAGGCTGTAGTGTCACACGCCTCTTGCTTTCTAACAGGCTTCCAGCTGGCTCCTGTGTTATGTGGCCATATGTCTGCCCTCTCCTGTAGCCTAATACATATTCAGAAGGGGGGGGGTCAGGGTTTTTAACCTCTGCTGTACCAGTGTACCCTGCACCTCATTACCATATGTTTTGGGATACAGTACCTTGTAGACCTTTCTAGTATGAGACAGGAAAGCTCCTTCAAGGAGTTATGCCAAAATAAGTATTTTATAGTTGTATAGTATATACAACTATATAAAAAATCCCAAATCCCTTAAATCCTGGGGTTGTTTGATATTTCCAAATCCCTCTTTTGCTATAATGACCTTCAATGAAGTGCTGGCAACATTCAGCCCAGGGGGCAAGTCTAGCCAAGCGGCCCAGTGATAAAATGACCCAAAGTGATCCTTCCTGGCAGGCGTGTTATCCAGTCCTGTCCAAAATACATTTGCAGAAAGAGTATGTACAGAAAACCCATAAGTGTGCAGAAAAAAAATTTGCTCATCACAGAAATGCCATTTACGCTACACTGTCGCCATACATAGATTAGCTATAAACCATAAAAACTTCAGGTAGTTGCCCATGACTCGGGCACTATATATTAACATACAGTTGAAACACAAATAAAAAACACAAGAGACATGAGGTCGTTGGAAAATGTAAGGCCACAGCGCTTTATTACTGTGACAAAATTGTAGAAAATTAGTAAAATATAAACATTGCTAAATAACATTTGTAGGGATGTCCCGCCAAATACCATACGGGAACCGTTGGGTCGGAACACCCTACCCTTCCAAAGTTCCCCCAGGGACTGAACCCGTGGAGGAATTAACATGAAACATAACGTCGGCATAACAGCCAATTGTAAACATATCACCTTAACGCTCAGAATTCAGCCATAGACCCTGTTAAGATAAATAAAAGTGAAAAGAGAAAAGAAAAATTGGGAGGGAGGGAGGGTGGGGATTCACCGCTTTACAGATTATCTGCTTAATAAGCTGGCAAATATTATCTGACCAAAGGCGGGAAAATGGGTCCCATAAATAGACAGCCAGAAACCCCACCCAATCAGGACAAGGAACCCTATAGGATGTCCTACAGATGACCCCCTATTACATCCTGACAGCAGCTTACTGTTAATATAGGCCCAGTCATGCAGCCCTTTCTCTTATTATTCAGGGCTTGTCTGTATCTTTTAATCTGAGAAATTGCCCCCTTGCCAGCCCTCACCTTGCAGCCTTCACTTCCAATGGGACAGCCTGTCTAACCCACTCTGTCTCGTAACATTTTGTTATCTGTAGAATGTGTCTACTGAGTCTGTTTTCCCATACCACCTGATCCAGTGACCCCAAATCCCCTTTTTAACTCTGATCCATTTTATTCACTGCTCTCCATTCCTTTTTTTTTTCCCCAGGAGCTCCCACCCGAGACGTCATTCTGGTCTCCACCATCCTAACCCTAAGCTTGAGTCTTACCATCATCATGTGTGGGATCTGCCAGTGGTGCCAGCGGAAAATGGTGAGTGTCAACCATCTGTACCTTAGTTCAACCCTCACCACCCAACACTCCAAACACTGACATTCTACCCCAAACACATGTAAAATTCACATTCTGCCATGAACTCCAGTGCTATGTACTGCATGCAAAAAGCTCCACTGCGGATTAAAAGATTTAAGACTGAATTGTGTATGTCAGATGTGTGGCGGGATCAATACATTCACAGTTTTGAAGGTTTTCATGTATCTATTTTGGTATATATACTTTTCTACAAGTGCACCTGTCTTCAAGAAATGTATGGACAACAAGGGTCCATTGCGGGTACGTATGAATTTAGACGCCGTACTAAAACAAGGAGCTAGTAAATGAATATATAAAAGTTTACTTGATTGGTGCTATCTCTGTTTATGGGTTCTATCCAGTATAGAGCTGCACACGCCTGCTCACCCAAACCGTTTTATGTTCTTACGAGGCAAAGAGTTGTGAGTGCCCACCAGGGAACCATGTTTACAGTGCTTTATGTCTTTAATTCATCAGTACCAGATGCCATAGAAATAATTGGATGGATTTAATCCTCATACCAATCTTCTAGCACAAAGTATTGATCCAGCGATGCTATAGCGGCACATCACTGAGTTGTTATACAAGACAAAATTCCGATCGCCTTTGGAGTCAGAAGAAAAAATACCTCTTTGCGGCAATATTGGGCAAACGTTTTTAACCTTCTCCTCAATCTACAGATATGAGTACTTGGAAGGGTTAAGCTGGAGGAACTTTCTCTTTTCATAAAAAAGCCAAGTAACTATGTGACTTGGCTTTTTTATCTTCGAAAGAGACCTGATTGGTCTTATAAGCTTGCACTCTAAAGCTACTCAATAAAGGTATCAACCTGGCTCTTGTAGCCTATTCTTGTCACTATGGACGTGGTATTTCCAAAGGTGTCCATTGCTCATGAATAGGTTTATCACCCAGATATAACAATGTTCATAGTTATTTGTTGGCCGTGCACTGCAGGACCTTATCTGCCACTGGAGCAGCATCATCAGGAAGTATGCCGTCCTGGTGGCCACCGGGCATTTGGCCAGTCCAGGCCTTGGCAGGGTATTAAGCTCTGCAGGACTTAAAGAGGAATCAGAGACTACAATTTTAGGAAAAAGAAACAAACCTGCCTAACCGTTGCTACCCGCAGTAAATCTGGTAATCTATATGTATCGTAGTGCTGTAGGAACCGCTATTACCTCCGGCAGACATCGCTAGGCAATGCAGGCTGCTCTGGAGATGCTGCACTACATATCAATCTGCACATAATAGTTTATACAATCTAGCAGTAAGTGCTGGATGGCAGTTGTTGTGTTGACTGCTTGTACAGATTTGGTAGAACTAGAGTTTTATTTTATTGGTGCATTAAATTCCCATAACGGATGTATAAAACGCTGTGCGTGATATGAATCGCTTATTGCAAAACAAAATACTGTTGCAGCTGATTACTCCTTAATGCCTAAACAAAATATCTCACGGGTACAAACGATGTCATGAAAAATGCATTATACAATGCTTAATAAAAAAAAATAAAAAAAAAATAATGCTAACTCATTAATAAAACACAAAAAAATCGAGTAAGTCGATTAGGCGCCCGCTGCTAGAGGAGAGGCTGGAGATCCTGCCTCAGCCTACTGATGCCAGCAAACTAGACACAAATAGCATGTTTTTGGCATGAAACTGAGACAAAGTCGGAAACTAAGGCTTTCACTTTCTTAGCTTCCTTAGAACATGAAACATGGCAGGATTTTGGCTCCAGTCGTTACAATGTACATTCGATTTTAAAGGTGCGGTTCCATTTAGGTAAAACATTAACAAGGTTGTTAAGCAAACAAATCAGAAGCCATTTCATTCTTTCTTTCTTGGAGGTTGCAAACTGATATTTTTTTGTTGATAAAGGAAAAAAAAACATGCATGTATTGAATGAAAGGATATCTGGAGAGATCTAATGTTTAAGGAGTCGTAAGAAAAAAGGGTTTGTGGGCCGCTTTTAAAACTGGGAATTTGTTTAAATGCCAACATGCCATACGTTATCACATTTTTAAATACATGTCGGGTTTGCTTTGGTCTCCCCCCATCATCTTCAAGACTCGGACCTAGCGGGGCCTTCGGCAGCCGTAATCTTCTTATGTTGTTACATTAGTTAATAGTATAGTTAGTAAGGGCCAGGCCTGGACTAGCCATCTGGCATGCCAGGCAAATGCCCAGTGTGCCACTGGCCAAGGGCACCCCCATACTCCCCCGATTTCTGCTGCTCCAGACGCAGATCGGTTGCTGCAGTGTGTGGCCGCCTTATGGATATAACTAGCCGCAGGCTACATGAGCATAAAAAAATGCAATGTGTGGCCGTGTATATACAGCCGTCGGCCATACTTACATCAGTAGGCGGCTGCCGGCCTTAAGGTGCCAGTACAGCCTCGTCATCCCCAGTCTGGCCCGGTATTTCCAGTTCTGGGAATGAGTTACTGAATGTAGGTAAAGTTTTGTTGCTGTTAATAAATGGCAAAATAAACTTAACATAAATCTTAAACTGATAGATTTACAATTATCTTCCTTTAGATCTCGGTGTATAATCACATACGTAATCAGTGACTTCACTGGGAACGTTCACTCAAGTGATTTTAAGCTTAAAAGTTTGCTTTCATAGCCGCATATTTACTGTGCCCTGCAGTAAATTTACTGCACCTGTACGACATATAGTAAATGTCCATGATGTCATAAAGACATTTCCCTTTAAAAAAAAAAAAACTTGCTTACTGTTTCTACGCAAACAATAGTGGGCTTAATGATCAATGATGCATACGTATCTTTCTATCCATCGACAGGAATGAACCGCCATGCAGACGGTGTATTTTCCACATTTTTGCATGTAGTAGAATTCTGGGGGCGCAGGGGTTACCTCTGTATCTGCCGAGTTGGTCCGAGCCAAGCATCTGCACCAGTGTGCCCAGTTATAAACTGGGAATGTCAGCAGTCCATGTGTGCGATGCCACTGTCAGTGCCTCGGTGGGAATTCCATTGAATTTATAAATTTTCACCAAATTCTACTGTTCACCAAGGAGAATTCTGCATTTTTTAAATATAAACTTGTCCTCAAGAAGTACATGTTCAGGATCATGCTGCAGGGATATGCGATGTTAACCAATTACTTTAAGAGTTTATGAATCTGTCGGATACGGCTGGAAATTTTTTTTTTACATTCTATTTGTTATGTCTAATTTATGGCAAAGTAATATTTATTAGGAGTAGTTCAGAAAAATAATCACATCTGTGCTACAATAATAAACTGTTACATCTCCCAGTGGCAGCCCTGTATGTAACAGTACAGGACTACAGACTCTGCTGGCGCTATATATATAAATTTAATGTACCATTTATCATAACTAGATGCAAGATTTTAGGGTGCCATATATTTTTTTAGGTGCTTGTGCCTCTTTAGATCCAAAATGATCTTTCTTTCTCTGAGGATTGTATCATGAATTTGAACATCTTGTTAAATAAATAGATAAATCACACTTGGTCAATAGGGCACTCGGTTCAAGGCCTCTGACCGATTGCAGCGCTAGATTTTAAAACAAATAACTGCTTGAATACAGGTGGTCAATAGCCTATAGAATTAAAGAATGCTTTGTCGCTGTGTAATCACCAACAAAAACTATAATGTTCTAAAATAGCCATGATTGTCGATGTTCGACTTGTTTCACTGGCATAAGCTGTTACTATAGCAATTTGCAGAAACTGCAAGATTTGGTTACATAATGTATAAATAGAACAGAATTTTTCAAAACCTCAGCAGAAAAAAGGCTAACAATGAGACGAAAAGGAGTCTCATTCTATTTGTGGGACAGACTAAATGAATATGTACATAGACACACACACACGCGTGTAAATGCATGGAGACCTGTATTCTCAAACGTGTACACAGAATTATACCTGGCGGCCACCAGGTATAAAATCTGACAGCCACGTTTGTGTCATTTAGCAGTCCCGGCCTTAAAACGCTAGTGGCTGCATTTACTAGTTAGTAGATTAACCCTGCCGGGCTAGACCACATACATGCCAAACGTGCCTATAGCTTCACTCCACTTAAATCGAATTCCTTTAGCAGTAGTAGCCCAATCGGCTATACGTGAAACACCGTTTGAAAGTAATATAATCATACCTGGGGAATTTCTAGATGAGTTAACCTTGAAACTCCTGAAATATTGAACCTTTTTAATAGCCCACGATACAGATTATACGTGATGACTTGCGATTATTTTGAAGAAACACTTGATTGAGTCACCCACATTCAAGCAGGGGTATCCACCACAATATACTGCTAGCAAAAGCATCAATTGAAAAAATGCTTTTCTGTTCTTTGACGTATTTGAATCTTTCCTAACTTTTACCCCCTTTGCGCCTGCCCTGCAGATTTGTTTTTAAACAATATAACTGTTTATATCACTTTAAATGCCATTTTGTAGACCGAATGACATAGTCAATTTAAAAAAAGTCTACCAAACATCTTTCGCAAATAACTTGGCCTGCCATTTATAAGTTACTATTATGTTGTAAATCAGAATTACCATTTTAATTGAACCGCTAGTTATAGTTATTAGTGGTGAGTTTGTGTGAACACACCTGGGAACGGTGTTCTTGATCTCTATATGCAATTTTTTGTTTAATATTTTCTTTTTTCCACAAATTTGATCGGATTTGTGTAAAAACTTCGTTGAAGCCATAATCGCGAATGTCAAAAAATAGTTCTTAGGGAAAGTGCATGAAGCTAAATCAATCTTGTTAACTAAAAGGTTATTTGGGGGAAAAAAAGTGATCCATTATTTTTAGATATTTAGGTTTTAATAGGCTGTTCTGAAATATTTTTTTGTATGCAGCAGTTTGCATGACACCGATTTTGTAATTTTGTAATTAAGAATTGATAATCAGCTTTGTGTTTGACATAACTATCGAAAAAATACATAGAACATTAAAAGTTACAAAATACTGGCGTACACAAAACAACACAGATTGGTTTTGCCTTGAGGAAGCGGGACATTGCTTATGAAAATCAGTTTTGCTACAATTACATTGCTACTGCCAGCCAAAATGCACGCCTAGCCGATTTATTACGCGTGTCCATTTAATTTAATGCATTACATTTTATTTATAGGGCACCAGCTGATTCCGTAGCACTATTACAACAGCAGGAGGGTAAAAATTATAAATAACTGTAAAACTGGCAATATGCAAAATGTACAATAAGACTAACACATTTTTGGGTATACTGGTACGGGAAGAGACAAAGACAATCTATTAGGAGCTTCGGGGAAAAGAAAGAGAAGGACAGGGACTGCTTGGTTGAGGATGATTTAATTGTATCGAGGTTTATGTGAAGAAGTACAGTAGCACGGAGAAATGGAAGGATAAAGGCTGATGCAGGGCCGTCCTTAAGTGTTCAATGGTGTCCCCCCCCAGTGTCCCTTTTTGTCCCCTCATTCACTGCGCTACCTATATCTTTCCCTCCCCATTGTAGCTCAGGTATAGATCAAATACAACAACACAAGGAAACACAGCATTGCAGGTATAGATCAACTGAATACGACATACAAACCCTGTATTTGCAGGTATGGGGAAAATAAATGCATGTGGAAAAATTTCTGGAGCAACTAAAAAATCACATGCAAACTCAGTGTTAAAGGTAAAAAAATTACAGGTTTAGATTGCCCTCCAAAGGTCAGCCCTGGCACCCAGTTTGCAGGCATAAGACTTGCCCAGCACCCATACACTTGACTGCGCTTAGACATACTTGCCCTAACATGCAAACACTTGCATCTCACTCTCTCACTCTCTCTCACACACACACACACTCGCTCTCTCACACACTCGCTCTCTCTCTCTCTTTCTCTCTCCCGCTCTCGATAAGAGATATGGGGAGAAATGTCCCCACTCCCGAGGGGGCCCACATCAAGCCACTTGTATACAACATGTATAATATCCACGGCTTCTTTGTTTGTTTTACTCCCTAAGGGGATCTTAATTATCAATGAACAGAGTAGGAGATGGAGGGGGGGAGGAAAGGTATACATCAAAGGAAGAAAAAGCACATGGCAATACGTCGCTGTAGATAATTAGAGAGCTAACTGCTTACATCTAATGTAAGAAAGCATGTATTCACCTAGAAGGTGGTGGATAGGTGGAATAACCTTACTAGCAGAAGTGGTATAGGCTACTAGTGTGTGAGTTTAGGTATGCACAGCTTTGGCATATGACTATTGTGACCTTAACACAAGGCCAAGGATCTTACAGCTAGTAAAAATACGGGACAAGGTGAGGAAAATGCCCTGTTGTAAAATGTTACGTTTCTAGCTAGTGGGATAATGCTTTCGAAAACCTACAAGACATAACACTTTGAAAAAAGTAGCTTCTTGCTCACATCGCATTTTTGTAAATTTATAGATTATACGAAGACCAATTATTGTCGGAAACCTGTTTGTTACAGCCCTGTGATGTAAGGTTCCTTTTTTACGTGTCTACGTATTTTATTTTGACTTCTATAAGTTTTATAAGTTGAATAAGTTTACCATTCGTAACTCTGCGGCCTTGTATCGTTTTTCTGTTGATAACCTATTCTTTTCAACCGCGTGACACAGATGATGTCTTAAAAGTATAAATTCCGAAATATGTTTTCATAATGTATGGGCTTCAGATAATATCTCCAAAGCTTTTAATGAGAGGTTTCTGATCGCAGTCGAAGAATCCTTCTAATCACCTTTTAAGCTGCAGGATCTTTTGAGGTTGAAGTCATTGCTCTTTTAGTCTTTTCATCTTGGTATTGGGAGAAATTCGTCTCTGTATTGGGAGAAATGACTTCATACAATGCTGCGGTAAGCGTCACCTGTCAGCATGGGGAGGCTGTATTTAGCAATGCTTTCATCCTATCAAAAAGGTACTGTAATAGAACACAATGAGGCGACAAAGGGCAATTCCTTGTATCCTAGATACAATTATTACTGTTAAGGCACAGACACACATTTTATCTTCTTTTTTTTTTTTATCTTTTTTTTTTCTTTTTTTTTACTTTTATGGGTTGCTTACAGAGTCTCTATATAATGCCCCGAATATAATATTAGAATTGTAAAATTTACCTAGGAAGTAAGTAAAATCAAAAGAAGCATATGGTACATATGTACCATATGCTTTACAGTTTAGATGACAGATTTCCATTCTATTAACTAACTCGCTTCAAGAGTGAGTGAATCTATCACGTGATTAAATTAACTTTAGGTGCAAAGTATGCACTAAATTTTATGATAATACTTTTGGTTTTCTATTCTGGTTATGCGAAATCCCTACAGTATTACTCTTATTGTACATACACACAATTTAAATGTTTTAGGCAGGTCTGAAAAATGCTGTAACGTAAGAATGCCTTTAAAAATTTACATTTTAATAGTCTTATCGTTTAACAAAATGCAAAGTCAACAAAAGAAAAAACTAAGCCACATTAATTTTTGGTATGACCACTCTTGTCTATGAATTGCCAATCATTCATTCATTCAAAGCTAGTGGACATGACCAAATTCATCAGCTATGAGAAAACATTAAGATGGTTCACGGGTCCAGGGCAGCTTTGGACTTAGTCCTTTAGAAATTTGGCACGGTCAAAATGAGCTTCCTCTTTTGGTTATTTAATCATGCCTAAAATTAATATCCACGCTCTGTAGCGATCATCTAAAATACTAGAAAATAGGCAAAAATACATTTGGATTTTATTAAGGTGTTAGAAACATTTGTGGCTTATTAAAAGACACTGGTGATATGGTTTATGCACGACAAGCTCCTGGATGCCAGGAACATTTCCTAATCATGTTAAAGAAATAACTACAAGTTACTCTACTTTGCACACAGTTATTGCTTCATATTATATAAACCATACAAGCAAGGACTATTCAAGAGTATTTTCATCTACTGTTTCCCAAGGTCTTGAGGAACATCGGCTAATAGTCTGCTTCACATACGCATTTGAATTGGTAGAATATGCTTTCTATAGCAATTTATAATATAGCTATTGTTTTCCTTCAATGGATGGAAACAAACGGCTGCACATATTTTCTTCAGATTGTGTGAAAACTTCTAAGAAGGCAAAATGAGCGCCAAAGGCGAATGTCGAAAAAGTGAAAACAGAGCTGCCAGAGATTTCCCT
>VKOC01021571.1:0-61236 GCA_009364415.1 Spea multiplicata
ATATATATATATTAGACACTGCTGATAATGCATTTTATACCAAAAAAAATTGGACCCTACACAAGCATTTCCTTGGGCCCCGCTCCACACTGCCTAGCATGCAATCGCTCCCTCCGCTCAACAGGGTTCTGCACAATAGGTTTCCAGTAGGAGACATCATTTGTTTCTTGATAAAATAAATAAATAAATAAGTTCAGGTGAGGGCTGCCACCTATTGGCCTTGTGTTGTTGTATGTACTGGTACTTGGTCTTTCAGCCGTACAGTGATATCTGGATTCTGGTTGTTTATATGGTTGTTATTGTGTCATTTCCTTTTGGTATTTTTTGTTTATATCTTGATGTTCTGAACAAACCACAAAGGTACCTCATTAACAGCATCCAAATTATTAGTGTTTTTATGACGATATTTTCTTGATTTTCTTGAGAGTTGCATGAAAAAGGTAACCTGTGACGTACACAGAGCAAATCTCGCCTTTAAATGTGCTGCATGCAATGATACTTGGTAAGATTATGTGTTAAAAAAGACAAAGTTCAGCTGTCACATGGCAGACTCATTGCCAATATAAGTTAGTTCCATTTTATAAATTACCTTTGCTTATGAGATATTGTTTTACTTTTGAAAACAAACAAATACATACGTACAAGAAATCAAGAGCAAAAAACAATTATTCCAGGTTTAGGAAAGATAAATATATAATATGTAATTTCGTTAGCAGGCAGATCCCTGGTATTCCATAGGCCATGTGGTTGGACCCCTTTCGGCCACTTATATGCCCCCTATCCTGCTCTTTATCATAACCGTGCAACAGCTAACTTATGGAAAACAGGTAAACATTAATTTCACGATTGAACACAAATAAAATAGTATAAACACGAAGAAACAATATTAAATATGTAAATTCCATGGTAAAATATGATTCTTTAATATGTTCTTCCATGGTAGAAAAACTATCAATTTCCCTTATTCTTGATGATACGGTTTAAAATATAAATGTATTTTGTGATTTTACTGGCTTAATGCATTGAGAAATTAGTATCATTATTTGCTAAAAAAAAGAAAACAAAAAAGATTTAGAAATAATTATTTGATATGCCTGATCAGTGTACAGGTATGATGCATGTAATTGCTTTTTGCAAATGTACAATTACCTCAGCTCTTTTACCTTAAAAAAGAGTGCTAAGGCTATTAAATAAAGGGTAATTTAAAAACTGATTATAAAAAAATGCAGCAGGAAAAAAGTAGTAAATGAGGATCACTGTAAAATAATATGTATAAAAAGTGTTATTGATTAAAATAAATTCTAAAATTACCTCTAAGAAAATTACTATATCCCTTTCCCACTGTACAAAAGGACACCAACAGATACAGTGGCAAGAAGAAGTAAGTGAGCCATACCAGCATTTATGTATTAATTTATTATATGATCTTCATTTAAGTTACAATAATAAACAATCACAATTTATTGCAAGTATTTGAACCTCTAGGCTAATTAATTACATAAACAAAAGCTAATTGGAGTTAGGGGCATTGGTGTAACTACAGGGGTCGCAGTTGCGACAGGGCCTGTGCCTCTAGGGGGCCTGTACCTCTTGGGGGCCTGTACCTCTTGGGGGCCCAGTGCGACCCCTGCAGCCCCTTCCTCCTTTCTCATGCCAATTCAAAATTGTTTACATAAGGGCCCTTGTGTGAGCATAGATGTGTAATTGTATGTGAGCAAATTCTTTGGCTAATCTTGTCCCGCACTGTTTAGAATGTACTGGACATAGCCACAGTTAATCAGTGCTTTACCCGCTGAAATAAATAGAAGCTCCATATTGCCCTTTTAAAAGAAATTCTAAACATTGAAACCACTCAAAACCCAAGGGAGCATATTTTTGGAAGCCAGAAAGCTTATTTTAAACATACTTAGGAAATTCCACATTACACCCAACACATTTGGGTCTTACAGATGTGGCATGCAAAATCCCTGTAGTCTAACTGGTTACCAGCTAAGAGTGGGTAGCCACAAAGTCACAAACTTGGCCTGGGAATCCTAAATGGGGATGTAATGCTTAACCACACATCACATAATTTAATTTTTAATAAGTAATCGTAGATAAAAAAAAATAATTTTTGTGATGTTTACCATGTGTTAGTTAAACTATGATTCCCCTTTTCCATATTTGATGTACCTGCACAGATTATCATAGAAATACATAAAACATAATTATTAATAACAATCAAATATAATAGAAATAGAAAAAAGATTAAAACAATCGAATATACTAAAATAGAAAATAAATCATATTTTGGGGAATTTTGCTTAAAATAGTCTTCTATACTGTAGGTGCCACAACTGCACAATAAACAAATTTGCATTAATGTTTTTGTTTGTTTTCGCATTACATGCAATCACCTGAACTGAACAATTAAAGACATTATGGAGCTTGAAAAAGTCAGAGATGGGCTACAAAGTTAGTAAGAGGAATTTAGAACCTTAGTTAACGGCTAGAGAAGATTAATTTGTTTGAGAAAAAGGTGTCTCAAAGGGGATATCTGATGACCCATTCATTAATAGGACTGCACAAAGAACAAGAGGACCTTCATTTAGAGTTAGAGAAGTTTCAATTTGGAAGGCAAAAGGGTTCTTAATATTAAGAACAGTAAAGATGCGGAAATTACTACCCACGGACATTGTACTACCATATTCAACAAATGCCATTAAAAAAAATAATATATATATATATATAATTGCTAGATATCTATGCAATAACACAAGACTACAATGGTGGTTGAATATTATTGCTAAAGTGTCATTGTCACCCGTGTGTCTAGTGTGATCCAGTTCCTGATTTAAGGACAGCAGATGACCTGAAGTTAATTCTTATTGTATTAGACAACAGAATGAGCTGTGTAACATTTCACAGCTGCAATGATAATCTCACATGGAGTTGAAGTGAATTGTGAATTACTAACAACACTTGTTTCAGATGCCCAGCTGTTCTCCAGCAATGCTTGTGGTTATCATAAGTTGATGGCACACAGTGGGAGATTTCATTCCATCCAAATGCTGTTTTTGTCCATGCGAGGTCTTCCATCAGAGCACGGTCCACTGCTGCTTTCCAGAAGCTCATACCACAGGATATTTATAACATTTCCTTAAATAGTTAAATTATAACCTTAAATAGTACTTTCCCCTAAATACCTCAATATTTCATTAGCTGTTTACACACACGCACACTAGCGTCTTTGTCACTGGAGAACACACAGCACGGCTCTATTGCAGTTTCATATCATACACCTGCACCAGCGTGTTACACTCAGAGGACTAGTAAAAGTAACTTTTAACTAAAACATAGTTGGGTTGAACATAATAAGGAAAAGGCTACCAGCCCAAAAGAAAATCTTTAGTTAAAGTTGACACCTTTTACTGGGCAAACAGAAGAAATAAAGTTACATAATCTTTCTAGGGAGTCTTAAACACACACAGCATGAATTGAAAGAAATTTGGTGTAGGTGATTTACATGAAGTGACAATACATATGGATGGTGGATTCAAAAAACAGATGGCGACAGGATTAGTGGAGCCAGAAAAATAGCAGAGGCAGTAAACCACAGCCACAGCCATTGTCTACAAATGAAACAGTGGTGGACACTGCCAAGAGTGGCCAGACTAACAAAATTCTTCCATTGATGACTCAATACTTTAATTTCAATAAATAAAATTTACTTCATTTAAAGGCAGCTTTTTGTCTTTACTCATGTTGTCTTCCTCTTCTGTTAAAATTAGTTGGATGACCTGAAACATTTAAATAGAATAAATTGGGAAGGGGCAAATACACTGTAGAGTGTCGCTGGTGTTTTATGTATTTTGTACAGCTGTTGGTGGGTTTTATCAGTTTTATATGCATGTCTTGCATTGCATTTCGTGAAATGATCCATCGATTTTAACAGTTTTGTCATGTGTGTCGTGGAGAGTGTTTGCGAAAAGATGTGCAGGGTGATGTGCCAGTAAGAGAAGTGATTCTATTACATATAGGCAGAAGGTGAGCACTTGCATTCTCCTGGTAACCTTTAATCCCTGTCAATTTGTCTTAACGAATTAAGGATTCCCATAGACATGGCGGATGTTTGTCTCTGATCTGCTCTTCAAAAGCAATGCTGTGGTATGTATGTATGTATATATACACTCACTTGTTAACACAAATAGCTAATCATATGGCAGCAATTAGGCATTTAGGCATGTAGCCGTAGTCGAGACAACTTGATGAATTCTAAACTTTAAGTGACTTTGAACGTGGCATGGTTGTTGGTGCCAGACGGGCTGGTCTGACTATTTCAGAAACTGATCACCTACTGAGATTTTGACACACAACCATATCTAGGGTTTACAGAGAATGGTCCGAAAAAGAGAAAATATCCAGTGAGCGGCAGTTGTGTGAACGAAAATGCCTTGTTGATGTCACAGGCCAGAGGAGAATGGGCAGAGTGGTTTGAGATGACAGAAAGGCAACAGTAACTAAAATAACCACTCATTACAACCAAGGTATGCAGAATACCATCTCTGAATACACAACCTTGAAGCAGATGGGCTATAGCAGCAGAAGACCACACCGGTGCCACTCCTGTCCACTAAGAACAGGAAACTGAGGCTACAATTCGCACAGTGTGGTTCGGTGGTGTAATGGTGTGGGGGGGCATTTTCTTGGCACACTTAGGGCCCTTAAGTACCAATTGAGTATTGTTTAAACACAACAGCCTACCTGAGTATTGTTGCTAACCATGTCCATCCCTTTGTGACCACAGTGTACCCATCTTCAGATGACTACTTCCAGCAGGATAATACACCATTGAACATGACAATGAGTTCACTGTACTCCAATGGCCTCCACAGTCACCAGATCTCAATCCAATAGAGCACCTTTCGGATGTGGAGGAACAGGAGATTCGCATCATGGATGTGCACCCGACAAATCTGCAGCAACTGCGTGATGCCATCATGTCCACATGGACCAAAATCTCTGAGAAATGTTTCCAGCACCTTGTAGAAAGTATGCTATGAAAAAATGAAGGCAGCTCTGAAGGCAAAAGGGGGTCCAACCCAGTACTAGCAAGGTGTACCTAATAAACTTGGCAGTGAGTATGTGTGTGTGTGTGTATATATATATATATATATATATATATATATATATATATATACACACACACACACAATCTCCTAGGCGGAAGATGGATCAGTGAATAAATATTTTTTGGTCAGCAGGTTTCATATATGTAGTTGCAGTTATTGCGCTATAGTTAGTGATGTTAATTGCGGGGACCAGAAAGTTAAAATCCCTCTCCTTCAGTCCAGAAGAAGAAAATATTGTCTATATACCAGAGACATGGTATTATTTTCCCTTTCTAGGTTGTCCATAAACAGGTTAGCATATAGCGAGGCCGTGCATTTCCCACAGCGCTTTTTGTTTTTTTTGTGAAGGTGACGTTATGGTTAAGGATAAATCTTAACTCTTATCAGATGTAGGATAATACTGTTAGGGATTATTCTTCCTGGGATGAACTTTTAATTTACACGCATAACTAGTAAATATAAAATCCATATTTATTCAGTGTAAAATTGCTAATTATTATTATTAGTTGATACAATTTTAAAACTTAAATACTTCTATTAATAAATTTGTTTGACTCTGCTAATTGCATGCAGAATCAAGAACCCAATTGGTATGTAGTAGAAGTGCCCATGAAAATACACATTAAAAGACAAATATGCTACTACATTAATAAATAACCAAATTCTAAATAAGTACTGTCAAGCATGTCTCCTCCTTTGTGACAGCACACATCTCCCAACTCATTCACAATGGGAAGTGACGCTCAATTTATTAATCCCCACATTTTGCAATAATACTTCTCTGCTGTAGCCTTCATAGTTATTGGACAATTATTTTTACATCATAGGGAGAGATTCAGACATGCAAATTGTATTTTTCTAGCAAAATATGAGACTCCGGTATTCTGCATACATTTGTTAATGAGTTCACCGAAATGTGGAGGGATAAAAGTATCTCATTAAATATTGCAAGCGTTGCATTAATCCTTTTTCTCAGACAAATGATTTCACGAGGGCCACCATATGGTCAACTCCACAAGCAATACCAATAACTTCTCCGGGAACAGTGACCTGCAAAAATTCAAAGAAGAATCTTAGATTGTCTAATAAGCAACACACAATCTACTTCTTTTAAAAAAACTACCTTTTTTCAGGTGAAAAAAATGTAAGCATGCTGTTCGCATACAGTGCCTAGCAAAATGATTCAGCACCCTTTGGTATTTTTCCTATTTTGTTGAGTAACAACTTGGAATTAAAATTGATTTTTATTAGGATTTCATGTAATTGACATACACAAAATAGTCCAAATTGGTAAAGTGAGTCACATGATCCATCACATGATCTCAGTATATAGACCCCAATACTATCGAGCAATGGGCACCACCAAGCAAGCGGGACCATGAAGACCAAGGTGCTAAAGAAACACTTGAGTGGTTTAAGGGGAAACATTTGAATGTCTTGAAATGGCCTACTCAAAGACCAGGCCTTGATCCAATTGACAAGCTTTGACTTAAAGGGGGCTGAATACTTTTGTAAGGCACTGCACATACTCAACCTTTACACATTTATATTTGGCAGATAATATTTGGCTATATTACAATTCAATTACAGCTTCAAGTTGTATATAGCCAAGCTAAAAATCCATCCAAAGCTCACCTACACGTAGCCTCTGACTTTAATGTCTTTTCAGGTACTAGTGAGGGTAAAGTATATATGTAGGGCTGCAACAAATAATCGATAAAATCGATAAGCGATAACGAAAGAACTCCTCTCCTTCTATAATCCGACCTCAAACAGAGATCGGATTATAACACTAGAAGGCTAGGAGGCAGTGTGGTGTATGGGAGAGTTATAGTGGTGTATGGGAGTGTAATGAATTTCAGGGAGGCAAAGTGGCATATCTGGGGGAGTTAGAGTGGTGAATCAGGGAGTATAATGAATTTCAGGGTGGTGTATGGCATTGATGGGGTGGTGTGGCATATCAGGGTGCACAGTCGCATATAGGAAGGTATAAGGCATATCAGGGGGCACAGTGGCATACGCCCCCCTGACATGCCTAATAAGACATATCTGGGGGTATAAGGTATATCAGGGGGCTCAGTTGCATGTCACTGGCATATAAGGAGTATAAGGCATATCAGGGGGTGCAGTGGCATATCAGGGGGCACAGCAGAATCTCTGGCATATACGAGGTATAAGGCATATCTGGGGCAGAGTGGCAAGCTGGGGGTCAGATGTGCATAACTGGGGGAAGTTTGGCAAATAAAAATATATAAACAAGGTTTTTTTCTCAGTTTTTATTAAATATGAAAAATAGTTAACATATGAATTAATATTTACTAATAACCTTTGTATTAAAACCTAGTTTGAGAAACACTGTGTTTGGGTTCTTGTAGCTTTATTATTATGTCAGTAAAATAAGAAGGTGAATAGAGAAATGCCATTGTTATAAGGAGATGAAAGTGTAAATTTAAAGTTTTTTATTCTGCTGGGTTTTTTTTTGTGACACCCAGTTTGTTCATTACATTATTTTAAATAAAAGAAAAAATTAAATTTTTTTGGAATTGAAAAAATAATCGGCCAACTAATCGATTATTAAAATAGTTAGTTGCAGCCCTATATATATGTATGTATGAATATTTTGATGTAACTCCCACATAAATTGCAACAATATTCACACCTCCCACTGATGAATCTAAAGGCGCAAGGGGAAAGGTAAAGCTAGGCAGGATGTTTGTTAGGAGGCTCACAACTGGACTAGAACAAAATAATTTCACAAATACTGCACGAACATGAAACACTTTATACCAAAAAGTAAAAATGTGTGGAATTAGAAAGAAAAAATAGGGTTTAACCCAGATCAAAGAGACTGCATTATTCAACAATCTCACACTCTGGAAATCAGCTACCTATTTCTGATTGTAGTATTTATTGCCACATCAGGGCCAAAACTATAATCCTGTATCTGTGTTTCTGCTCATGCTACATTTAATTAGCACCACTCTCATTTACCTTTTTAAATAATGCATTGTACTAAAACTTATATATACATATATATATACACACACATACACGTTTTGTTTTTCTATAAACTTCTATCTTAGTAATGAAAGCAGCCAGTACTATACACATCCTTGACTCAGCTAAGATTGCTTTCCAACACAAAGGGCCCTTTCACAAAAAAAAGGCTAACATTGTTTAGTAAATATTTTGATTTAAGCAATCTTACCCTCCACGGAAAATACTGATCTTCAAGTCTTCCAGTGCCCAAACAACCTCTCATATTTTTACCCCACACAAAAAGCTCTCCTCGATCTGCAACAGAAAGTTACAGTAAATAAACAGTTATTTCATCACAGTTTAAGCAATGTTTCAACCTTTCAAATTTGATTAGAAAAATGTTAGGGTACTGCATCATCTTAAATATGTTTAATACATAGTGATATTGTTATATGGATCTCAGATCAAGTGGCAATTACTTTCTATAGCCAAATAACAGCTAATATGTTAAATTCTGGATGTTGTATTTACTATAAATGATATAGGAACAATAAAATTTATGGTAAGATTTTTTCTTTTCAAACTAAAAGCGTCAGCATACATTTGGGTTTTATTCTGAACCCTTTGGACAGGATAGGATCTAAATGTAAAGAGATTAACCACACACTTCTCCTACAGGCTATAAAGCAACACAACCCCCTCCAATACCCAGAAACTTAAATATAGGAGGGAATCAAGTGTTGCTGCTTGGAATCAGGGAAATGAAATATGATAAAAAAAAATTGTATTTCCCTCCCCATCCTCCAAGTGGCAGCCAGAAATTGAACTATGGTGGGTTAGAATGCTTGCAAAATTTGCTTGCTGCCTGCAAAATGTTACACCCAAAAGCAGCATCCTCAGAGGCCAAGATGTTGAACCTGTAATGCTTTATGAATGTATGGAGAGATGGCCAGGTGAGGCTTTCCAGATCTGATCTGGAGAAGCCGATGCCTGTTCAGCCCAAGAGGTAGTCATGGCTTTTGTGAAATAGGCTGTAACCAAAAACAAAGGCTGAAGACCTTCCAATACATAATACATACAGTCTCTGATTGTATCTTTAATCCCTCCAGAAATAGAAGCTTCAAGTCCTTTTGAGGGTCAATGAAAAGGGATGACAAGGTAATCTGATCTACCCAAATGATAGATCTGGCCAGGAAAATCCTGAAGTTCTCCTGCTCGTTTAGTTGAGATGATTAAAGGAAATTGATCTTTTGGGTAAGTAGTTTAAGGGAGCAATCTTCTAACGGTTCAAAATGAGATCATAACTTCTCTGACATAAAAGAACACTGCCCTCTGCTGGCTATACATTTTGGTGTGCAGGAAAGTAACCAATGAAAATTGAAATGGAATACATTTAGTTTGAGTAGAGTACAGCACCAATGGCTGGTTTTGTTTTGGGAATTATATTCATATTTGTTAGGGGGTGACTTACTGTTCACTGCAGCAAAGTGTCCCATTCCTGAGCATATCTGGGAGACCTTGACATCTGGGTTGAATTCTGACATGCCAAAAAGTGTAGGTGGGATCATCTCTGGTATCTGCGCCTCCATTAAGTTTGGTCCTTTTCCAAGGATTCCGTAACCCCAGACAAACACATTCCCTTCTTCTGTGCTCCCAGAAAAACAAAAAGGCTTCAGTGGAGGTCAAATAACCAACCATTTAATCTTTGGGATCATTGCCCCTAGCTTTCACCAACATTTTCAATGGGAACATCAACAACTTTACTACACTACAATTCTGATCATTTTCATGGATTTACTTGCTATTGACATATATAGTGATGCTCTGGAGCAAATCAGAAATACGCAATATTAATACTTCCTGTATTGTTGGCGGTTTATCCAGAAATTCTCTTGATCTGCTTCTTAGATCTTTCACTTCACTATACATTATGAAGAGCCGGACCTATTGAGCTTCTGCTGTAGCAACAGCTTGACTGGTACTGAATAATATAGTTACAAATGCTTTCTGAACAAATCAACGATCAGCAAATGAACCATAGGGAAAAACTGCCATAATGGGGAGGAAAACTCATGAGAACAGAAAGATACCTTTCCACATGTTATACACATAAGGTGGAGTTTTGATACAGGTGTTCCTCATCTATAAAAAAGATTTAGCATGCAGAACTGTAAAATGCAACAGTTGGGAAAAGTGACTGTTTAAAACTCTCACCACCCTACATATTCTACCCAAAAACCACTATGACCCATCATCTATAACAAATTGATATTTATAGCTAGGGAGGGAGGGAAGGGATTTCTAGATGAAGAATACATTATTATGCTTGTCAATACTTGGCACATACCATTTAAAACCGCACATCCAGTGCCTCCACACACAGCTTGCTTAACTTTACCAAGATGCTTAAATGGTAAGTGTCGGGGGACATTCACCTGGCAAACCAAGAGTGAAACAGAGATGATGTAACAAATAAGTATGCACAAACTCTGCAAACCCAATGTCTATTTATTAGTAGCACAGGCATTTATCAGAAGTGACCCATTACTTAAACGTTTGAAACATGACCCCACAATATGTGGCTGGTGCACTATACAGTAGCAAGATTTATTTAAAGTCTCACTGAATTGTATATTTAATATATATAAAATAATTACCGGTATACAGGGCTAGCTTGTTGCTGAAGAAAAGTGCTGGCCCTGCATAATGAATAGTGATGTGAGAGAGAAAACCACAACTTTTCTTCCTACTCTTTCTTTAATGAATAAATGCCAAAGTAGCAAGTGTAGCCATGTGGCTGATACCCACAAAGGCACGTAGGCATTGGAAATAAAGTCAATATTAATCAAATGACTCCCGGTATAACATATGCTCCTCTATCTACAACAGTTTTATGGTCATTTCCATTGAGGTTATGAATCCAATGTGTATATATAACCACTTTACCTGTGTGGTATCAGCGACAGATGCAAGCTGGAGGTACTCAGAGTTTCCCCAACCAAAGAGGTCTCCGTCCTTTGAAACAGCCAGACAGCAATCTCCGTACGTAGCCACCTGAATGATATTCACACCCAACAAATCCCCACCTAGCTTTGTGGGAACACTGGAGGTGCCATAATGGCCAAGTCCTGTAAAAATGAATATGACGGCATCATTATAGGCTACCAATTATTGTAATATAAAATCTAAAAAAGTGTGCAAACTTAAAAACCAAGAAGAACCCAGAGAGGCACATTAAAAGGACATCCTGGTCAGAGTATGCAGAGTACAATACTTTGGGAGGAGACAAACGCATATGGGGGGATTCTCCAGAACCCCTCCATGGATTTTCAAGAGGGACCAACTGATAATTGAAAGAGACCACTCATATCATATGCATTAAAGTGTCCCTTCACAAAGCATGATGGAGAGAATTGCATTTAAAGAGAAATGGTTAAAATACAGTGTATGCTTAAGAGTCTTGAAAGAATTGTCCAATGTACCATGTCAACCAAAGCTAATAAATAAAACAAACTTCCTAATAAAATAGAAATGTATTTTTTAGTCTTTGAATCTAAAAAAAATGTAATTTTATATTAACAACATCCAAATCCTTCTGTCTCGCTGTCCTCCCTTGATGCCCATCTTTTCTAGGAGATCAGACATGCTTGCTGTATATTAGTGTGTGTTCTTCAGCCCCGAATGTCACAATAAAATATACTAGCTAATGTGTCCATCATTAAAACCAGCAAATGTGTTTATACAATCAATTATACAGGGAAAATACCTTATTATTTTGTATGCATCACCCCCTAGCCACACTTCCCTAAAATAAAAGTGTCCCTCTATGGCTACTTTGAATGTTGTATGGTGATGCCATGAGCTTGGACCTGGAGGAATAACATTATTTTTCATGGTTGCAGAATGCAGATATGGATGGTTTAGCAGGTATAGATTACTATTACATGCAGACCTAGACATGTACGTAGAACTGACCTGTCTGTCCGTCAGCGCCCCAGCCACAGGAATAGACATCTCCTATATCGGTTCTGAAGAGACTATGGTCCTGACCACACACAACCTGTGCAGGCAGAAGATATTAATTACAAAGAGCCCTAAACCTTTCATCAGCACGTTTGCTTTCATTCTGATGTTGAATTACTTTTGACCACAGTCTCAGTACTTTTAACCACAGAAAAAACATGGAAATTATTACTTGAGCGGCACTAGCTTATCTGATATGCTTATACATGATAGATACATGATAGATAGTGCTGTCCTGGCTCTCTGTTCTATTACCTGAACCACGTTGCTGTCTAGCTGCTTGACCCTGTGTATAAGGTGGCTTTCACTAGAAGAAAGAATAAGATAGAAGTATGTGAATATTCAGTTTAATGGATCAAGAATATATTTTAATGTAATACTAGAAAAATAACATAACAGACACACTTTACAGGAGTAGTACTACTCATCACTAAGCATCAAGGCAGCTAAAAAGTTCAACCACCACCAAAGAGCTAATTGTTGCAAACCCACAGACTGGGCCACCGAGTAGGATTTGATGAAGAGGGGAGCCCTTGCTCCAGTAGACCTCCAGGGATCTATCCACTAAGGGGAAAGCTGACAGGAGAATTTACAATGTATGGTAAAATCAAGGTCCACCATAAACTCTTTTGCATAGGGCCAACCCCAGTGAGCTTCTGCTACAAGAAGAGCTTGGTTGACCCTGCAGAATGTATAGTTAAATTAACAAGATTTTGTTCTGTCTCAATTACCCAATAAATTATACACTATGCTGGAAGCACTTGCCAGTGTTGATCCTTCACAATGAATGGCGATTCATTCAGAAAGTGATGGAGATGAAACCACAACTATCCTATCAGTTTAGAGAACAAACTCCACATGCTATTTTATCACACCCCACATAGACAATACAGACTTCACTTTTCTTAGAATATCATAAATCAAGATATATATAAAAAAACACAGCTTCTTAACTTTGCCTCTAAAACCAATTTAAAGATAATCAATAGACTTCAATATGTATCCAGTAACACATTGAAAACTATTTCAAGTAACATAGTACAACAATAATTCTTGCATATTACATAAAATGTGTAGTTGGGTCATTAGATTATTTCTTACCTAAGTAGGCTTAATTTGTCTACCAATAATACTGCTGCTAATTACTGTTGTTAATGCCCAAACAGGGTTAATTAGGTTTTAATGTTAAGCTGACGCACTTGAGTTAGAAACAGTACAATATACACACATATATATATCCTTCCTTATTTTTATCAAGATACCAAATAATTAAATGTTCTATTTTAAAGTATACCATCCATAAAAATGTAAACATACACAAATCTTTTGAATATAAAAATAGAAAAAAAACCTCTTGAATGCTAAAATCTAAGAAAAAAAATATAAAAAGCATTAATTCTTAAAATAAATTAGAATGAAATAGAATCAGATGTTATCCCCTTAAGTTTCACATATTTAAATTTTATTACCTGTATATTTCTCCTTCAACAATTTTTCTTGCACATTGCCCATAAGCATTATTTCCCAAGCTGAAAACTGAAAGAGTCATTTATATTAAGCACTGACATATTGATTCGTTATTCCTCAATAACTCAGGTTTATTATTTTTTTTTTTGTTAGACTGGACTTTTGTTAAACATGACAATTTGTGACACCGTAAAGTGTTCCAATACTTTATCTTAAGGGGTTTTTGAGACATGAGAATAATGAAAAACTATTTTCTTGGAAGCTGCTACTTTATCCTAAAAGCATTTTTATAGAGCCGTTCCAAAGCTAGTTCTATAATATGTCTTTGGATAACATACCAAATGCTAACAAAACAAGGGAGCATTTCAACTATTTCACGTTGGTAAATACATTTTATATATGTATAAAATGATATGTGTGTCATATATATATTTTTATGTTTGCTTTTATGTTGAAATGAAGCAAAAACATTTTTTGCAAATAGTGTAAATAACCAGGATATCATTCATATCTAACATCAAGGGAATGACAAATAACCAATACTCTAAACATAAGAGTACATTTCGTAAATAATCATTTAAAATCCATGGAAAAACAAAAAGTACATTCTCTCTAAAAAGTTTTCCCATTTCTTTTTACAACTAATTTGATCAAAGAGCTAGAAATACACTCCGCCTCATAAAAATAGAAGAGAGAGAGAGAGGTAATGACTATTTTGTTAATCACCTCCTTCTTTGTCAGTCAGAATTAATGAGTGAGCTCTCCCACAAGACACTTGTAGTACCCGTGTTTCTTGTGGCTTGTCCAACGGTAGCGGAACCGG
This sequence comes from Spea multiplicata, assembly GCA_009364415.1. NCBI lineage: Eukaryota > Metazoa > Chordata > Amphibia > Anura > Pelobatidae > Spea > Spea multiplicata. The sequence goes on from VKOC01021571.1 coordinate 14,404, forward strand.
TGAAGGCTCCAGCACGTATTCGTACCCTTTAGCTTGTGGAAGAAAATACACGATTATGAGTATTAAAACAGCTACATAAACATCCATTCATGAGTTGGAGGTTTTCTCCAGGTGATGACCCGATAAACTTCAATACAAAGTTGTAATATACTATAAAAAGTTTGGAGATGCCTTTTTCTTTATTAACCTAAAGAGTATAACATGTAGAAATGAAATGTAATCCAGAGAGTACATAAGATAAATAAAAAAACATTTTTCTCTGGAAATAGGTAATGTTTCAGGATCTAACCTAACTGCATTCCATTTTAATGCAGAACACTGGAATTCATTTATCTTGGGGTCCAATAATGTTTTTTGTAAAGTTTCCATTCAACAACCTCTGCTAAATTTGACATTTTGTGGCATCAGATACACAATCTGTTGAAGGGGGTGTTGAAGGTTCAAATGTGCTCACAACTTACTTCGATCTCTCCGACTCCTGTGAAACCCAATTTGGGAATCCTTATTCAGTCCCATTCCCCAAACCTTTGTAATATCACTTGTGTTGGAGGACAACAGGGTGAAGCCATAGCCACAGGCTGCTGAAGATATCTGAAACAAGACGGGGAAAGAAAATTAAACTAAAGAGAAAACTTTGTTTCTGCAAGAAAAAGAAAACAGTCTCACGTAAAACACCTCATGTTTCCATTGTTAGAAACTGTTCAAAGATATATGCAGTTTCTAATTAAGTCTTAAAGGAACGGGATGTAATCTGCCTGCTGGGATACATATAGAATAGAATAGATAAAAATGTTGAAGAAAGAGTCAGAGGGTTTTTTTGCTATCTATATCACTCAATGAATTGAAAATAGGTCCATCAATTGCCCTGTGCCTGGTTGAGTGGTATATTTGTCAGGCTCAACATCTTAAAGCCCAGATTGATAGCAGAATGCATTGGGGGCACCTGGATCTGCTATGTTAGGGGCAACCCCGAGGAACAATTGGTGAGCTTTTCTTCTGCAAGACACAGCGAAAGCAGTCTCCTTCATCAAGAGTTCAAACTAATCAGATTGTCTGCCAAGATAACTAAAAAAACAGAAAACCCAATTTACCGTAGTGTTTTCACACACTTTCCTAAAAAAAAAATCTGTAGCCAGAAATAAGGGTTTGTTAAAAGGTTTCAAGTATTAATGGGGCTTTTTTCCAAAAACATAAAAATAAAACATACTAGTCACTAAGACATAATTTTTTTGAATTCTAGCAGCTTTTTTGTATCTGGAAAAACCATCTTAAAGAAAATTTCATCCTGCACCAACTTTTTACCCTCTTGCCACAGATTTTCACCTTAGGGCTTAAAAAAAAATAAATCAGTTGTAGTCTTTCAATACCAGTTTTGTCGTAACCTTTGAATGTATGAACTGTAAGACGCACAGCGTTAATTGCTGGCGCAATAAAATAATAAAACAAATAATAGTAATAATAGTAACTTTGTGTAACCTACCTTTTCATCCATATCCAACCTATAGGGAGTTAGCTGATATCTTTTGGGTTTCTTTCTTCCTGTATCAGGGACCACAAAACTGGGAATACCCAATGCACCAGTGTTGGAGAATCCCCATACGAATACACGACCTTTTCTTCTGGAGCTCGCTCCCGCATACTGAAAAACAGGTAGCGCGTCACCTTTGCTGCTCCTTCCTGCTGCAGAGGCCAAGCTCCGTTGATGCACAAGTGCGGACTTCAGAACGTGCGAGCAGCGGCGCGTGTGGCGAAAAGCAGCCGCCATGTTTCTGGAGAAAATCATATTAATATGAGTTTTTTTGTATAAAAGGGTAATAAAATCCTTCAAAGCAATCATACTAAAGCATGTTAATGGTTTGTAGGTCTGGAAAGCCTAATAATATTCACAATGCCATTCATTCGACCCTCATTACCGCTTTCCAGGACTTTTCTTACTAACACTTTCATTTCCCCCTCAACCACCGACTAGATTGCAAGCTCACAGGAGCAGGACCCTCTTTTGTACCAGTTTCTTATTGTGTGTGCCTATTTTACTGACTCTATTGGTTTGGTTTGTTCCTCGTAAGCATACAGGGTAAAAAGGCTTCCCTTTAACTAGGGGCACATACTGTATAGAAAACATATACCACAGGGTTAATAACAACTACAGAAAATAGCAATAAATAGATTTGTGTGTGTGTATATAGTCATATAAACATATGTATGTATATAGATATATACATAGACATAAATATGGATAGACAGATATAGATAAATAGATATATACAGAACTAGCAATTAGCTCACTTATTTACTGAAGAGCAATGGTTCATTAACGCAGATATCGCCCGCAGACACGCATGTTCTCAACCCATTTACTTTTGTAGCCGGAAGTCTCAACACGTAGCTTGTCGCCGGCATGCACTCTTCCATGCTGTTGACCTCAAAACGCCAGAAAGTGCTCCACCGAACTACAACTCCCACAATGCAACGTGCGGTTTGCCGCATTCCTCCTGCACGCCAGTGACTCCACCAATCAGAAGGCGGTACAAAAGGGGCGTAATGCATACTTTGTAGGGTTCGCCAAGCTTATGATGGTTTTACTGTAAGAAACCATAAAGCAGACGAATGATCTGAGACACCTAATAAAATGTACTAACGGGACAATAACACGTCTAGCCCAACTTCCGCTCTTATTCACGAGGTCCTTTTCTTTTTTCAATTTTGTCCATTCGCTGAAGATTCATTTTTAGGGAAATACTGATTTGTATGTGCAAACGATTACAATGAATATATATATATATATATAATATATATATACTACTATATTATATTTGTTATATATACACTATATTATATTTGTTATGTTTATATAAGTATATATAATTATAATAATACATATATTATTGCTTTGAAAGGTCCTTAAGACTGTAAGCTTTTGGGGTTCCATATGTTTTCATACCTGTTGTACCCAAATCATAATGCCTGTACCAGTACGGTACTAACTGCATCTCCCCTTTACACTGTAAGGTGCGAAGTATGTGTGTTATTGCTAAAAAGAAATACTTTGGATCTGAAAGTTTCAGCATGTACTTTGTTTGCTCCGTGTGTACAGAAGTTGAAATTCCTGGGTATGGAACTCATATTTTGTTCATAATAATCAGTGAGGTGTGACCGTGGGATGCTTACAGTGATTGCGTGAGAACCACCAGTAGTTTTTGTAGGTCTGCTGTCTGATTCCTGCTATGGTTCATTTTGAGATTGCTTTACAGTTCATATAATCCTGATACTATAGGGTTAAATGTATGCCCACATCCATGCTCACACACGTATACATACACATTCATGCTGACACACACATACATACTCACACCAAACACTTTTACACCCTCACTCTAATGTACATACAGTCATACATGCATACTCCCTCCTTTACCCCCATGACCTCACAATGCTTTGAGGGGGTGATGGTCTGCTCCAGGTGGCACTCATCAGCCTGGGCATACCCTCTCCCCCAGTTGGAGAGACATAGGAGTGGCTGTCCCTGTGACCCTTTTTTGCAGAAGTGCAACGAGAGGTCACAATAATACAGGTAGAGTCAGGGAGAAAGAGAGCTGCAGAAACGCTTCTCTTTTTACACAAATCTACCCTGAACATGTCGTGGTGCAAAGTGCCACCCGGGTTCCATTGACCCATTGGATCTGTGTAAGGCTCGGCTCTGCTTGTGGACCCTATCACTGTTTGTGCTGTCCCTTGCCCCCTTTATTTTCGGTGCAGGAGATGTGTTCGTGAAGCACTTCTTGCTAGTCAGCTCTACCAGCAGTTGGAATCAGACACCTTCTCCCCCTACGTGCTTATACATGAAATCAGTGTTCATACATGAAATCACATGAACATGTACATACATGAAATCACTTTCCTCATACCGATTGGTTGTTTCAAGCTGGCAATCAGTGGCCAGAATTGTCAGACTGTAGAGTGCTGCTGCATCAACATAATAAACAAAAGTAATCATGACATAGCAGTGTGAAACATGAACCAGTTCCAGGAGCCCAAGAAAAGTGCTAATAATGACACCTGGGGATGGGGGGATAGGTGTAATGGTGGGGGGGCCACAGGAGTGAGGTATACGGTGTAGCCATGCTCTTGCGGATCAGGCAGTCATGTACCGGGGCATTCCCACCTTGCCACTGGACTCAGCAATGAACCCAGCGGCATCTCTCTGAAGAACCGAAGCCTGTTAGGTGGATTATTTTAGCAGTCCAGCATACTGTATAAGGCATCAAATAGAGCTCAGCCTGCATTCTATAACCGCGCTTGGACTTCTTGTTACAGCTCCGGTGAATTATATGTGCGCATCATTCTGTGAAGTAATGTTTGGACCCTTTTGCAATATTAATACTTCCTGTTCCACCGGATATTGTTGTAACTTGTATTGGCCAATTTAGTACACGGAAGTGAAGAAGTGTCAGTCCCAGAACCGTATCTCTACATAACAATCATCGTATCAACAAGGAAGAGCAATAAACAACAAAGTGTTGATTTGGCGGCTGTCCTCACAGCATTGAACCTGTTTGTTACCTGTTTATCCAAATAATGAATAAATCTGTATTTTTTTAAAATATGTACACACACATATATATATATTTGTGTGAAAACATGTTATATTTTTACATTATATTAGTAATTACGGTATATTGTATTGATATTACTATGTTATAATTATATATATATATATATTTATTATTGTATATTGTTACATTGTATATTGTTGGTGGTTTAAAGAGCTTAGGAGGAAAAAACAGTGATCAATCCCCATAAAATGAGGCTCGTACAAAAATTGTATGTTATATGACAGGGTCCATTAGAAGACTGTGCTAAAATGTAACTGTTTTAAAAACCGCGATGAGGTCCATCGTTTCATATGATTTTGAAGTAGTAACTTTATTGAAACTCATCTTACACGCAAAATATTTCGTACACTTAGTCGTGAGGCTCACTTGCGTAAAATCCTCCTCTCTGTATCATAGAGGAGAAAAAAGACAGTTGCGGACAAATGCAAGAGTCTGATTGGCTGGGTGGTGTGACCCATGAAAGCTCAACTATGATTGGATAGAAGGCGTTCCCATGCAAATTAATGGACGAGTACGCCGAGAAACAGTAGTGCTTACTTTAAAAGCTTAAAAAGATCCGAGTAACATTGTACTAGGATTAAAATATACATGTTCTGCAAAGTTTCTTTTAATATAGAGGCAGCCTGGTAGTGGGTTTTTAAAAGGTCGCTATAATGTTGAAGGGAGGCATTTGTAGTCCAGCAGGTCGTTTCAACAGCAGAATGTTAAGACTATACTTTCAGGGATCATTTCTATAGTGCTTAACTGGAGAAATGTGCTCGAAAGTGGTCAAACTCAGTACCCACGAGGACGAGCTTTAGTGTTCTCTCCTGAGCGTGAAGTGGGCTTGTAGTTCTGCTTACGCAGTGACTGCTTGCCTTTGATGACCGTTCTGCTCTTCGTTCACGAAGAGTTGGAGGGAGAGAGCACAAGCTGAGTGGTTACTCCTATAACTTTGTAAGAAAAACAGATCATGGGTGTTGGAGAAGAGAACCCGAAATTCATTCTCATGCTGAATGTTTGGTGTGAATGACCATAGTAATGTGTAATTATTTTGCTGTATTTGTGTGATTAAAGTGTGGGTTGCTGTTGAACCTTTCTGGAAGTGAACGATAGGTGCCTGTAAATGGATGTTACTTTTGCATTCCACAAAGTCTTATTCTTATGCTTTTCTGAGAAATCTTAAAGTACCACCAAAAGCCCCAAAAGACATTTCAATGTGAAACAATGAGCTTGCTGCTCACCACTACAAGAGAATGCATTTCAACACTTATCCAGCTGGTACAGGGTCCCCCACACACACACTACATAAGGATCTACCCTGGGTTATCAGACAGATGCTAGAGATGAAAGGAGGGATTTATTCACATCTGGTGGGGATGCCAAAAAATCCTGTTCATTAAAATAGTGGACCACCCCACAATCCCTATGGAACCACTTACTATCCTGATACACAATACAAGTGTTCACTTGCTATCCACCTTTTGAATGCAGCTAAACTACTCATTCCACCACACTGGAAACAGGTGTTCAAATTTGGGGAGCAAATGGCCGCTGTGGATTCCATCCACTCGGCCGAGGACTCGATAGCATCCTCTCAAGGTAACGGTGCATCTAACCTTGTAAAGTGGATGCCCTGGGCAAATTTTTTAAAAAGGGAAGAATGCCTTAAATACTTAGGAAGCAGGAGGCACGAGTAAAATGAGTTGTGATAAAAGTTACTGTATCAGAGCTTTGTTCAATGTTACTGTAATACCGGAGATCTCCTGGTCTCCAGCTCTTTTATTTTTTCCTAATTTATGTTAACTATATCCTACTCCTTAGTCATGTGTTGTAGCTCAGCAGATGTCCATATACCATTTCCCTTTGGAGCCTTGTATTTCAATCACGTTTAATAATGAAATGTAAAAAACATACATATATTTATACATACATACAAAAGAGAAAATTGTTTTTTGAATTCTGAAGAGTTATGACATCAGGAAGAGTTATGACATCAGGAATGAGTAGTTAAAGCATTTAAAAAAAAAAGTCACTACATGTTTACTTAAATATCAACAACACCATATGTAGATCATCCAAATTAAGCTCAGGAACAATTGTGTACACAGTAATGCACAACACTACGGTGTTACATTTATTATTTGAATGTGAAGAAGTAATAGAATACTGCTTTTATTTCAGAACACCCATAGCTAGCTGTAGATTTAAGAATGCACTTCTTTATTAAAAACAATTTGTTGCTTAATTGGTTACAATGCTGCTTTTGGATCCTAAATGTTCTTTGGGATTCCAGGCTTGCTCAGTTCACAGTTTGGACCTTGCACTTTGTCCTATCTGAACAGCGATCCAGGATAAGGTCCCTACTTGGCCTTGGTGGGATGGCAGGCTGAGCTTTAGAAGGACTTTCCAAATCTTTGTCTTCATCTAGATATATAAACATAGATAAACCGGCAAACAAAAGGTAATTATTGTTTCACCTTTCAGAAAAATGATTATCTTTTGCTGTCTTACAGAGGTTAGCTAACAATGTAAAGGATACAGTCAGATGAAGTGGTATCTGTCAGCCATCAGTGTGGGAAAACCTCTCAGAATTCTTAAAAAGCTACTGTCCTCTTTGTGGGATTAATCTTTAGCAGAATCGTACAAAGCTTCACATTAATGACCTTACCAATAATTTCCAGGACACACTGGATAATGTATAATTATCAAAAATTCAAAATTCTTTTGGGGAACAGAGTCAAACTGCACTCTTGTTATACAACGTTTTATGTATGTATTATATAATATTATATATATATATATATATATATGTAACCCAAAAACTCAAGCTGCCCAAGAGTGGTTATCTGGATTCTGCAGTCCAGTTCTTTGTGTAAAGGCTGGCTAGTACATTTGCTCCATGGAGTCCATGTGTAACGTGGATATAGAGTCAAAATAGTGATCATTGTTAACCTAATTTGGACACAGCTATCCAGAATCGCTTGCAGTGGTGGCAGCACCACAAGATTTCTGTGGGAACAGCAAGTCTAAAGTCTTGTCTGCTGGTTACAGATTAGTGACACACACACTCTGAATATCACTTCATTAACCATGCACCCTCTTGACCGTGCAAGGCAGAATGTTTGAGCCACATAGAGGGTTTTTATTCAATGTGCCCTTTGAATAATATAACGGGTGTCCTGCATTTGCTTCAAATGACTTTGCATACCAATTGTGGCGATGATCATAGATTCGGTTTTGGACTGTCGCTCCTTGAGGTACTTCTTGCTATTCCTCCTGTAGGTTTCTTGGCTAATCTGTTTACGATTTTGTTTGTGGATACTGTTTGCGTTTGAAATCGTGGACCTATGTTAGTAAAACACAGCACGTTAGACACATTTATTTAAACATGGCTATGAATTCAGTGGTGGACAGCAGAATTTCAAAGAATACCATCAATTTTATAGTGCCCACTGACACTTCTGAGACATCAATTGTCCTCTAGAACACTGCTTTATTGACCCCTGCCCTCTACTGAGCTGAACAAGAGAAATGCCACATGGTTTTCCAGCCCATGACACTGCACAATGAACAAGCTAACGCCAAGCAAGCACTAACCCACCAATGGGGGGCATTTTAGCTCAAGCCACTGTGCCATTCTATATGGACTGCATGTATATTACATTTTTTTGCATGAATAATCTAAAGAGATAATACAGTAAGTACAGTTATGTCTGCCATTGTTCTCACCTTCGTGGGGGCAAACTTTTTTTTGTAGTCTGGTTGCCATCTGCAGGTGGTGCTTCCCCAGATTTCTGCAGATATATTGCAGGGAAATAACCAGTAATACTACCCTTCCTGTAACAAAGAGGTAGAGTAATTACACTGCATCATGCTATTAATGACATGATAATTATACCACCGATGTTTAATGGGAGCATAGAAAGCAGGGTAACCCTTAGCGTTCCCGTTTCATGTGTTGCATTTTTCCATACCTGACAACCCACCATCCATCTAGGAGTTTATGGATAACTTCAACAGTCTCACCCTCTTCAACAGTCAGTTCATCTTCCATAACTGCTGAATATGCTTTTGTGGAGATGTGTAAATCACCTATACAGGTATAAACAGAGGAACTAATTCATCCAGCAGATAAACAAATCATCAGCCATCTGATGCAGTTCATATAAAAAAACAGACCATACTTCTAAGCAGGGCTGGACTGGCAATGACAAGGCAGACCTGGCAGCATGGACGGCCGCAGGATTTTTTCCGGGGGGGTTGCAAATATCATTCTCCCCACATATCCCCTCGCCCAGCCCAATACCTCCTTACCTCCTCCCCATTGCCTACATTTGCTGGCTCAAAAGAGGGGTTAGTTACCCATTAATAGGAAAAATGATATAACCATGGCAGTAGTGGCTAACAGATCAGCATGAGAACTTTAGTTTACAATAGCTGAGGTGGCAAACATTAGCCACAACTACCCTAGTCTACAATTGCTATGGTGTACACTAGGGTATATCATGGGAGCTGCAGTTAACGTATAATGTAGGCCAACACGACCCCAGGCTTTAACTACAATTCCCATTAAGTTCATTTGAGTAGGACAGAAATGGAGACGCCTGCATTACCAGCATAGTTGGGTTCCTGCTCTTCTGATTCATCTGGGCTATCAAGAGGTTCAAGATAGGCAGCTGGAACCCAGCCCCGTTTGTTTTTCAGCTGACAGAACCACCAGCCTGCAAGATAATAAATGTGAATGTAAATGTCTCGTTTCCATCCTGAGGAAGATAGCTTTACAAACTGGGCATAAATAAGTGAGATGTCAATTTGAGCCCTGGTAATTTATTATTTGTTGAATAAGAAAGTATGGAAATGCCATCTTCAAGAACCATGTTATGTCTGATAGCTGAAACAATTAAAATTATTTTTATTATGTAACTGAAGAGTAAAGCTTCATATTACTTGTAAATCCTACTATTGCTTTCAGGCCTGCTGAGCATGTACAACAAAGGTGTTACAATATAAGGAGACTAAGCAGCTGCTTAAGACCACTGTTGGTCTAAGAGTCCCCTCAGGGGCTGTGGGAGATGTGTTCATTAATAGACTTATGATCATAAAATTATGTTCATTCATGTATGTACAATTATCCATTAATATTTTTGCCTAAATGCGCACAGCTCCCAGCTGACCAGTTTAATGGCTGCAAGCATGTGTAATGTACCAAGGTAACTCACTAAAATGCATGAGACTTATGGGGCACTAAAGCAAATTTAAGAGGGTCCTAAAAAGGCAAAGAGAGGAAAATTAGATTTAAAAGAAATTACCATTTTCATTTTTTTCCACCACATCCACCACGTCACCAGCTTTCACCCCCAGCTCACTCTTGGAATTCTTTTCATAGTCTGCGATCAATCGATATGACTGCAGAACAATCGGACCTGTGATATCTGTGGTTGGAATACAATTCGATTACTGCCCATTCTATATTTGAAATCCACAACTACTAAAAGGTGTCTTCACCAAGGCAGGAACATTTTAACTCAACAACTTCACTATACATTTTGAAAGACCAACCTCAATGAGCCTTGGAGCAAGAAGAGTCAGAGGGGACCTTCCACCTTGTTTTTTGTATATGACATATTAATACTGTCAGTAGGGTATATATATCAATGTGTAGTATGTTTAATGTGAACTAGCTTCTCACACCTAGCCCTAGACAACGGGTAGGTGTGTATGCATGTGAAACAGAAATGAATGATAACAGTTGTATTGATTGACAAATGTAAAGTTATGCATTATGGGAAATAATAAAAATGCAACATATACTTTAAATAGTATCTCCCCTGAAAAAACTATGAAGAAATACAGACTTAGAAACAGTGGTCAATGTCAGTCAGCAGCTGCAAAGGTCATCCATAGTCCTCCATAGTGTATATAGGGCAGTTAGACCTACAGTGAAAGTAGGGTTTGAGTTGGCCTTCCAGTTAGAAGAACCATAAACTGTCAGACACATCTGATTACTGTGTACTGACCAACCTCAATGAGCCTTGGAGCAAGAAGAGTCAGAGGGGACCTTCCACCTTGTTTTTTGTATATGACATATTAATACTGTCAGTAGGGTATATATCAATGTGTAGTAAGTACGTTTTTGTTGTTTGAAGCAGTGCAGGAAAAGAAACACAAAATGTAGTTCCTGTTTTCCCAGTGAGTCTTACATGCAGTGAATCTGTTGTTTCCTACAGTTGAGTTTTGCCTTTCCTAACAGGACTTTAAAGCGCATTAGTAGCCTGAGTTGATATCAGAAGCACTGCATACGAAGCCAGAGTATTGTGACAAACACAATCTCATTCTGCTATTTTGGGGACAATATATGGATTGCATAAGGATGTTTAATGAGAACTAGCTTCTCACACCTAGTCCTAGATAACGGGTAGGTGTTTACGCATGTGAAACAGAAATGAATGATAACAGTTGTATTGATTGACAAATGTTATGCATTATGGGAAATAATAAAAATGCAATATATACTTTAAATGGTATCTCCCCTGAAAAAACTATGAAGAAAAAAAAGACTTAGAAACAGTGGTCAATGTCAGTCAGCAGCTGCAAAGGTCGATAAGATATTGACATGTATAAAATGGGGTATTGGTTAACAGGAGGAGGATATCATCTTGCCTGTTTACAAGTCAATGCTAAGACCCCACTTTGGATATGTAGTGTAATTATGGACACCGGTCCTTAAAAAGGACAATACAGAACTAGAAAAGGTGCAAAAAAGGACTACAGAATGAATAAGGGGATTGGAAGATCTTAGTTATAAAGAAAGACTAGAAAAGTTGCACCTTTGAAAACCCTAGAATAATGGCATCTTATAGGGGGTATTATATGGATCAAAAGCAGGAAGGATGTGTAGTAGGGTCGAGCTTGATGGACTTGGGTCTTTTTTTAACCTTATATTCACTATTTAGTTGGCTTTTACGAGAAATGTTACACACATATTTCTTAAAACTGTAGGACAATAACAAAAGGATAAAATACTATGATGGGAGTTCCCCTATATGTTGTATTATGTGTAGTTAACATGGCACGAGTACCAAGCTATCTATCTCAAACTCTACCAGGCCTGCTATATACATTTGATTAATTATATTGTGATCATCCAATCCAAAACATGGAATAGGTTTATACTGAATCTATAGTATTATATGAAGCCGAATATTGTTATTAGAAAATGCCTTATGTTACACAAATAATAAATAATTTACATATAAATAATTTTACCGTCATTTAGAGGTATTTTAACATCGTTTAAAGACCAAGGTTTTGAGGTGTCCTTACCTGACACATTTGTTTGTTTTGTAAGATCAGTGTTCAATAAAAACGTCTCGGGTTTTCGACCACTACAATAGAAGAGGTTACGAGACAATGGTAAAAAAACTGCAAAGTCGCACAGTTTGACGATTATAGGTGTTCATTCAAGAATTATCATGAAAAGATGCAACATCCAGAACTAAACCCATCCTGTCAAAGATGTTCACCATTACACCACAGAGGACGGAGCTTCAATGAACAGTCTAACATGCTTCCCAAACCATGCTATTTTTGTGGGACAGTGAAGACCACGGGCTGGATGAGGAAATCATATGATCTCCCCTGACCAGCCCAGGTCAGGCCTCAGTCACCGCTAACTTGTGGCCATTTTGCTGCACATTTCATTTGAGCCCCAACAACGGTCTTCTGATTTGGACACCAGAATTTTTTTTAATGCAAGCTGGAGTTCTATTTGAATGGACTTCAATGCATGTTACCACATTCATTCTTTATTTATTGGTGTTAGAAAACCAGACTTCTGTCTAATTTAACTCCTCCCCAGCATCACTGATGTACTTTGGCTGGGCACTGCCCTAGTCCTAACTCAGGTCGGCACTTCAACCCCCTGCCCACATACCTCTGCAGCTGCCATCCTCTATGTTAAGCATCAAGATAGAATGTCATATCACAGCACACTATATATATATATATAGCTTGGTTCTTGAAAAAACTCAATCAAGCCAAATTTTCCGGATGCTCTGTACAGAATAAGTCGCGGTGGAGGTTGTGCCTAGAGACAGTGCTCCATAGTTTATATGGGGCAGTTAGACTTACAGTGAAAGTAGGGTATGAGTTGGCCTTCCAGTTAGAAGAACCATAAACTGTCAGACACATCTGATTACTGTGTACTGAATTCGTTCACGCGCTGGAGTGTATACAACTCTGGACCTCTAGAGGGCAAAAACTACGGGCTAAAGGTATTTTTTATCTTCTAAGACACATATATATATTTTTTTTAAAATATTATTTATAACAAGAGCAAAGTACTCACTTGTTATTGGATGCAGGGTTTACATCCTCTGGTCTGACTTTAAAGAAATTGAGAACGTGAGGGCATCGGGAGATCTTAGAAGGAAGATTAAGCAAAGACAAGCAGTAATCCGCCAACGTTACCTGTCTGTTTTCTGTGGATCTAAGGCCATCAAACCACTTTGGAGCTAAAAAAACCAAAACAGTTACCAAGTTATCATATTTGTGATTCAATAAAATAACTTTCAGTGAGACCATCAGATCGACAACATTTATTCTATCATTAATCCCCATTTGAAAAGACAGACTCAAAAATTATATTAAAACATATATTATTGACTTTCTATGGAAGTTTGTAATCTAGGTCACCTTTTCAGGAAATCCCTGAAAACATGCATGGCCCTGATAAATTGATGTATGCCATTCTTATCTAATGTAAATGATTAATATATGTATACCGGGTGTTTGTACAAAAACAGGAAGTTTCACTTCCGTTTTATATCATTTGCAAATAGAGTTTTTACAAGATTAAAAAAAAAAACAGTGCGTAACCACAGAATCAGATCAGGAGAAGGGTAACTCTGGAGAAATACGTGTGGGACTTTGACTGTTAATTTAAATGGATGTTAAACAAGAGGTAAGAGACTTCGCTCTTGCTTACCTACAACACACAAGGCCAGCTCTATCATATAGGTGACATAGTCAACTGCTTAATGCAGAGCTGGTGAGACCACCGCCACCATATTCTCCTCCGTGTTCACCAGCAAGGGACATCAGAGACATGGTTTACCAAGGGTGAAAGAACTCTTAAAGCCAGGTCTGGGATTATAGAATCTTTTAACAACAACTACATTTGATGATCAATCACAATTTAAAGGTGCTGTTCCACCTACTATGCTGAATGCAATGCTTATGTTTCTTAAATGCCCTATGTCCTTACTGTGCACTCAAACCCTTACCATTAATTGGGCAATATTTAAGCGCATTATTAATTTTTCACAAGAATGCCTAATTGCCCCGTGACACAAAATTAGGCACCGATAGGGTGTTGCACTGAAACTGGAAAAAATCAATATCAGTATCAACATGTGAATCATTACCCCCCAAAAACACGCCCGCAATATTACCTGGTAGATGAGGAATAATCCGGTGTTCCTTATTTATTTCTCCGGATTCGATCGGAAACATTTCTTTTAATGCTTTCTACAATAAAGTAGTGGTTAATAACGTGGGCTGTACGGGAACACACATGTGAAATAAATGGTTCTTATTCCAGTTATTTCTCTATGCAGTTGGGGGAATTACTCAATGCATTAACAATTGCATGCATTTTCAACAATATTTACCAACATTTCCTTGCTCGCTATTACTTAAAAAATTGCTTAATGTTTGTAACTAGTTTAGTTTTCTTTACTAGAAATGTAAGGAACTTACTTAAGATGGAGACAGACTGTTAGAAATAAAATAAATGAAGAGACTCACATGGAACTCATAGATGTCTGTATATTTTCTGTACACAACCTTTTCTTTTAGATCATTCCATTTTATTAAAAACATATATACCTATAAGTTAAAAAAAAAATAAAGTTAACTTATTTTTCAGAAATTAACATTATGCCACATAATGCACATTTAAATAACAGATTTTTTTTTTCTCAAGACATTTTTAACCCATTCTGGAAACATCTGTTTTTGCTAAGCACGCCTTCTTCAACAGAATACTTATGAAAGAACATAGTTTTAGTAGAAAAATCACAATTGTCCTTTAAATATATATATATATATATATATAATATAATACATATATAATAACCTAAACAAAAAGACAGTTAAAAAAAAACATAGAAAAAAGGCTGAATATTCTTAAGTGTAAAAAAGATGCTAAAAGATAACGTCATCCTCTACAGGTTAAATCAACAATTCTCACATATTTTGTTGGGACGCTGTGGCAAAACATGTCCATGACGTAGACACTGCCAGTGGTGCATTATGGAGGAGGCATCACTTCACATGTTCTGGTTGTGCCCATTTTGCCCTGGATCTTGAACTCAGTTGAGAGAAAGTACCCGTCCTACCACTCGCCACTTTATGGACTTCATCCAGGAGCACACGCGGAGGACACCATTGATGACACTCGGAGCCTAGCTCGGAGCCGGTAGGCCAGGCACTGCCTGATGTTGAGGAGGGAGCAGGTTTCAGCTCAAGACAGCTGCCCGCTTATCCACAGCCTTCTCAGGGACAGTCAGGAAGAGGAGGAATAGTCAGGAGGAATCAGTACACTCCTGGCCTAATTGCCTCTTCAGTCACCTATTTACCCCACCTTGCCCCAAGCTCACACTCATGTCACAACACCACTCCATAGGTCTGTTTCTATTACGTCAAATGATGCATTGTGTCTGGAAAGCTACGTAATTGTATTCCTGAATGTAATGTGAAATCGGAGTTTGTACTCCACGAGAACCTCCCTGCGCTGTTGCAGTATTTACTAATGTATGCAAGTATATATCGGGATGATATGTTCCCTCCCAAAAAAAACCCATATTTTGGATTTATAATAAAAGTCAAAAAAAATTACAAAATGTCCAAGTGCTGTCACATAAGACTGGTAGTGTTTAATAAAAATGTAACGTTCCAGATATATTGTGTTAAGTGAATTCTGGACGTAATATGATAAGATTCACAACGTGAAACTAACTTCCCCTTTGCCTGTACAGAATATCTTGCACACAGGGGTCATTCGGGGTCATCGTACAAAATCATTTGTTCAACCATATCTTTAATCTCTAGATTTGACCTATTGTTTCTGTAAGTCAAGCTGTTGTATACTACTTGTTATGTCCTGTCTACCCATTGTACAGCGCTACGGAATTTGATGGCGCTATATAAAACGATAAATAATTGAGCGATAGTATTTTTAGCCATGTTTACTTACTTTAGACTAACTTTTTTTTTAATCAGTTCATTAATTTTAAGCAGAATTCTCTTATGATAAAACATTAATAAACTAAGCAGGCTTCTGAATAAGGCATTAATATCATTGGGGGGTAACTTTTAAGTAAAACATATCCGCTTAACATGGACAAAAACGATGCTATCCCATCTTTTTATTCTTCATTTACAGCATTGGAGTGTGGAATCGGGAACGGATGCGGGTGCCCACGCGTGGGTGCGACCGTGCGAGTCCTAAGCCGTATTAGGGTATTTGCGGAACAGTACTCACATAGTGCTGGCTTGGAATGTATCTTTTCTCAAAACCCAGTAGTTGGATGTGTCTGATAAACTGCTCAGACATGGTGCTAGAATCAGCTGCGATCCAAGAGATCCAAGAGACCCTCTGGCTGGAGTGGGATCGTCCCGTTTACTGCAACTGACACCGGCACCTGCCACTTATATAGACAGAATAGGTGTGGCTCTAAAGCGAGGATGTGATTGGTCAGTTAGACGCCAGCAGCGGTCCTGTGGTACACGCTCCCCCGGGCGCTGAACTCCTTGCTGTAGGAGACGATGATCGTTCTAAGTGAGATCGTTCCACATATTAGCAACCGATCACGTACAGCAAGTTCCCTTTTCACGCGAACCACATCCGTCATTTTGTGAAAGCGGACACCCCCTTCTCCCTGCTGAAAGCGGGCTGATGTTTGACCTCGTGTCCCCATTCAGATGATCTTTAAATACTCCTTTTAAAATTCCTCTTCCCTGGTAAACGATCTATTCCATCGCTAACCCAGCTCTGGCGAAATGTAACCTTTTGATTTGATTCTGGAAACCGGCATTCGATTGTTTACAGAAATAAAAATAGATAGAAATAAAAATAGCAAAACGTGTTTCATTGTCTGTTTCTGACTACTCCCCTCCAGAGCAAGACATCTCAGTTCATCATTCTGCCTCTGATTGCCCCAATTCTTCTGGAAGCTCATGTTTGATTTGAGGAACCATGAAATAATAATAAAATCGTAATTATTAATAAACAGAAACTGGTTAATTCCCTTGCACTGTTTGGGTTTTTTCCCCTTTCTTCTTTCTTTTTTTGAAATTGAGGAAGTAAAACTGTTTTATAACTTCAGCTGTGGCAAGGGAATTCCCTATCCATGCTGCTATCTTTCATTTCAGTCTAATAGAAACAACATGACTACTTCATCATCATCATCATGTTTCACTTAAACACATAGCAGGTACTCATCTTTCTATTATTATCATTGTTTTATATAGCACCATCATATTGTGTAGAGAGACCATAACAAGTAGTACATAACATAACAACTTGATTTAAAGGGATTCTGATTGGGTATATAATCCAGGGACCAAGCTAAAAAGTGACCCCCCTTGTACCAGTGACCATTTGCTGATAAAGACAACAATGCCTGGAAGGGTCTGTGATTTCCAAATTATAGAGACTCATAGGGGCACACACCAGCAGTGTGGGGGGATTCATCTAATTTGAAAACTTTGACAACACTTGAAGCTTGTTTTCACTGTTTTACACACAATATTATAATTCATCTGGCTGTCAATTATTTAAAATACCCGATATCCAAGACGCAAAGATTAAAATACTTGTCTACGTGATAAAAGAATTTCTATAACCGCAGATTCTCAATTGGATCAAGGTTCTGGGCTTTGATAAGGCCATCCTAAGACATTGAAATGTTTCCTCTTAAACCACTTGTTGCGTTGCTTTAGCCGCATGCTTAGGGTGATTGTCCTGCTGGAAAGTTAACCTCCGTCCCGGTCTCAAATCCCTGGAAGACTGAAACCTTTCCCTCAAGAATCTCCCTGTATTTAGCGTCATCCATCATTCGTTCAATCCTGATCGGTTTCCCAGTCCTTGCCGATGAAAAACATCCCCATAGCATGACCTGACCAGAGTACCTTCTTCAATATGTTTTGGGAGTCTCCGACATGCCTTTGAAGAACACCAAACCTGTAATGGCTTTTTTTCCTGGCTACTATTCCATAAAGCCCCAGCTCGGTTGTACGGCTTAAAGTGGTCCTATGTACAGATAATCCAATCTCCACCGTTGAGCTTTTCAGATCCTTCAGTTATCTTTGGTCCCTCTGTTAATACCCTCCTTGCCTGGTCCTTGAGTTTTGGTGGGCAGCCCTATCTTGGCATGTTTGTTGTGATGCCATTTTCTTTCTATTTCTTAATAATGGATTTGATGGTGCTCTGTTGGATGTTCAAAGTTTCATATACAATTTTATAACCCAACCCTGATCTCAACAACACTGCATCTAAAGAATTCAACAAAGACAAAGGTGTAGCCCTTAAGGCCTACTGTGATTTAATGCAAATAATTACACACATTATATATATATATATATATATATATAAAAAATCAGACCAGTAGATGATGCAGGTAACTCCTGTAAAGTAAGTATCATGAAGCGTGTATAGTTGACAAAATATTAACAAAAAGGATATTTTGCTTTATTTTAATTTCAGTAGAACGTAAGCACACATTCAGCTTGCTAAACAGCTCAAATGAACATATAAAGAAATGAAAAGCATTAATCATGAAACACTTCCTCTTTCTGTATATAAAAAGAAGAAGTGTATACATGTTTTTAGGCACATACCCTAACTTCCATTGAGTTTCATCACTTGCTCTCTTGGTACATACATATGTAGTAACATTGCGCTGCAATGAAGCTTAAGAATGTAACAATATTCAGCTTTTTAATCAGTGTATTAAAGGAGCAATGCCAGATATATTTTCATGTAAAATGCTTAATTTGGGTACATTGGACGGTGCATTCTTTAGTTGTGAGAGCCAGAAACATGTACAAAGTGTACATTCTAATCTGTATGTATTTTAACAAAATTTGTCAGTGTCTCTGCTTCTCCTTTGCTCTGCTTCCTACATGGATAACATAGAATGTGTCAACAGATAAGAACCATTTGGCCCATCCAGTCCACCCTATTCCTGAATCCTTTCCATAGTCCCTTATCAGATTACATCTAGTATAGCCTTATGTCTATCCCATGCATGCTTATCCTCTAGCACTTCCGGTGTAAGGCTTTTCCATTTATGTTCTCCGTTTCTTCTGTGTTTTTTCTCCGGTGGTCTGATTCTCCCCAGCTCTCCGCAGTGTTCTGCTGGCCTGGTGTAGTGACATGGTGAAGGGTCCCCCCCATGGCATGCACCGAGGATCTGCACTGTTGCAGAAGTACCATACCAGGCCGGTACAATGCCGATGGATCTGCAGAGAAAGAGAAGTGTTTCTACACTTCTGATCCTTTTGGGTTCATCTCTAGTACATCGGAATGCATCATGAGAGCCATCCTGCGAGGAGTCAGACTGTTCTTAACTTGTTCATTTAGTGCTTTTGAAATTGTTGATTTCTGGAATATCTTACTCTAAACTGAGTATTTATACCACATGTTTCCTTTATAAGTGACCTACAAAAACCAGGTCAGTTTACGGCAAGTTCAGGTACTTTTATATCTCAGTTATATACACCATAATGTTTATTAGAACATATTAAAAAGGATACTTAAATTACTAGCCACCCTAACAACCCCATCGACCGAAGCAAAGTGTAACCTCAAAAACAGAAAGGAAACAGCTGAAAATATGCTATTTTCTTCCCATAAAATAGCATTATTTTACAAAAGAGAAAAAAGTTACTGTCTCATTAGATACAGACTACCGCACAGAAGACGCTTCAAAATCCATTAATGGAAAACACGTTTTGGAGGTACCAGAAACTGAACAGAAGGGGTGAATGCAATTTTCGGATTACAAGCAGGCATTGGTCATGGTTCAATACAACAGTAATGTTACCAATACCTCATTTCAGTAATTACTCCCTTCTATAAGAGGAAGAGCATCTTCAGCTAATGTAGTTTAACGGTTAAACCTTAATAATTTTTTTAAAAAAAATCTGATTAGGTTCATCAATAGTAACCTGAATAAAACAGATTAACAATACGCACAATTCTTAGAAAACAATTTGTTTATTTGTACTTAGTGTTATATGGGGAAGGGTGATGGTTTTAATAAAGTACACTTTATTCCAGCAAAAATCAGTTTGTAATAGTCGTTTCACCACAATGTACATGGTTGGGGTATCCTTTGTAGTTGGTGCCTTGTGGAGATGTCTTTAGAAAAGGCTTGCAGGGGAATTAAAAAAGGAACAAAAAAATACATGCATTGTTATAAACAAAATCATTCTGAGGAGAGGTGGAAAAAACATCTTCTAAAATGAAGTCACCATTGAGTTAAGGGCAAGTCTCTCCAGGTCAAAAGGTTCTTATGTGCCACTTCATCTTGAAGGCTTCCCATTATCCACCAGGAAAGACTTAAATGTCAGAAATAAATTCAACAAACATAGGATTATAAAAGTATGCTCCACCTTATGTCTTCAAAACAAAAATAGATTTTTTTGGCTCCAGACAACGCCACTTTATCACCAAACCTTTGATAATCCAAGTCACAAAACATTTCTAACTAAAAAAAACGTACAAAAAGAAAAAAAATGGTCCATATCGTACGTTCCGTCTGCCGCTTGGCTATTCAACAGATTCCTGGGCTCCTTTGGAGCGTTGATATGTTTAACTATACAAAGCAGGAAAAAAGACACAGAAGGGTTAAAGCAGGATTATCTAATAATTAATAAATTAACACTTATAAAGTATCATTACGGTACTTTCTGTATATACCTATTTTATCTACAATTTAGTCAATGTAGCTATTTTTTTATGTAGCTTGGCTCAAGAGGGAAAAAAAGTTAAAATTTACCAAATTGGATCTGCCTCTTGTTTTATCTTGACTTGGTCTTGTGTTTCTGCTGATCCTAAGAAAATGGAGGAAAAAAAGTCACCACTGTAAAGGGATGAGTCACGTTATAAATTTAGACATTTTCTGTTGATTTTCCATAAACATCAAAGCGTAGGAGACACACGCGGTTAAGTGTTTTCAGAATGTTTTGCATCAAGGGCTGCTTACATTTTCCACGTGCCGTACTTAAATGGTAACATTATTACCAGGGCCGGCCCTACCATGGAGCAGAGTGGGGCAACTGCCCCAGGCGGCACTTTTGAAGAGGCACCCAAGCGCGGAGGATAGAGAGGGGCGCCGAGTGGTTTTCGCTTATCAAGTTGTCAGTACCCGCTCGGCGCTCCCTCTCTCTCCTCTGCGAGCCCTCTAGCTCGGTCTCGGTGCCGGCTTGTGACCGCTGAAAGGTAAGTACAAGGGTGGGGGGGGCAGGGTAGATAATAGGGAGGGATAGGGTAGATAATAGGGAGGGAGAGGAACGGTAGATAATGGCGTCGGCAAAGTTTAAAATGCCCCCCCCCCGGCATTATCTCTTGGGCCAGCCCTGATTATTACTGTTATTAGAGAACTACACTGACAGCCTTTAGCAAATCCCATGTAACAGCTCTATATGCCATTATTAGAGTTAATAGTGTAGTATATTTGAACTTCACTGCTCATCAACATTTTTTGTCTGTCCATTACAAGTTTAGTGTAGACTATCATCAAACCACTGGTTTACAGTTTTTTTCTGGAACATTCTTCCAGCATGTTCAAGATGGGAAACACTCTGCAGTGTCTAAACAGGAAGACTGCCTGATGAGGTCTGGACTTATTGTCATTTTACAACCAGTACATCAGATCTAATAGCACGGACGCCGGATCTGTCCCACTTTTTGGAAGCCAATTATATTGCATGGTGCTGCAGCATTCACGGGTGCTTTAGAAGTAATGTTGACTACTACCTTCATCTGTTGATTCTTCTACTTGGCTCTTGTCCGCTTTACCTTATAAAATAAAAGGGCTTATTAGGAGTTTTAGCGGCCCACATGGCAAGCAAAAATGGATAAATGTATTTCTTATCTCTAAAACATGAAATTGTTCATAAAAAAAGCAACGTTATGAAAAGCAGTGACCTGCAAAAGAAAAGAAAAAAATATATACATGCATACCAGATCCTACAGATGTTGCAGATTCACTTTCATCATGTATTTCTAAAATAAAAAAAATAAAAAAAGGAAAAAAACCAAAAAATAACGATCTGTGCGAAGTTGGATTATGAAATATTTTTACATTTCCAAAGATGTGTGATGACACGTCGCTGTAGGACCATATAATCCGTTTGAATTACACAGAATAAAAATTGCACACTACAATGCTTGCTACAGGAAACGAACTACTGAGGTTTGCAAAGGAGATCCCTCCTCTACACCGCTATGGACGGGCTCCCATCTCAAAGGTACGTTGGAGGGTCGCCAACAGTCCGGCTCAGATAAATGGATCACTGGTTCCAATATTATCAGTTACAGAAATGGAAAGATCCACCATATGCACTTGAACGGATACGATAGCTGCATCCTCTTTAAGTGACCACATTCTGCCCCGTTGCAAATCCATGGAAGGATTCTGCACCCCAACACGGAATTGCTCTCCTTCCCTGCTTGAGGAAGAGTTCCGGGGGTTCTAACAAGATCCGAATGTGCATGCGTGCATAAAGTGCTCCCATTTATTCGATTAGGAGCACTTTCCTGACCGTAATCGGCTGCTTCAAACCATTTTTTCTGCTACATTTTTACATAACGCATATTAACAAACATACAATTCCACCTTAATCTTAGTTTTTACTGCTGTTAACATAAAAGTACACAATGTATATGAATATACAGGTTTTTTTGGAGTACTTACGATTGTTAAGCACCAATCCTGGGAAGGGTCTGTAGAAAGAACAAAAATCTATAAGCATAAAGTTTAACTAAAGATTCATTGGGTTTCATAGTATATTAAGCAAACTAACTAATCTGGTTTTTCCCCCCCTTCCTCTTAAGGTTTATTCACAAAAAAAGAGCTGCAAAGCCTTTTATGTTTCTGCAACAACGAACCCATGCCAGGTTTTGTGTCATATGACAATTAAGCGTACCGGGCCAAAATTCAGAATTAAGCAAAATTCGGCTTGATTTCTGGGAACTGCACTGAGAAACATGTTTCTACTGCTGCATTTTATTACAAATTAAATTTGTAGTTGAATAAAAGCTGTAAATTAAGTATCCCAAGTTTCTGTCCTATGTGATGATCACACTTCATTTTATTGCACATTTCAAACCTGCCAGATATCTATTTTTTTGATCACACATTTCAAACTTGAAGCCCACTCACCTAATAACAGTAAATTTTATGAATTCTGCAGAATCCAGAATTTTCCGCATAGAACCAACTTCCAGGTAACTGGGGGCCTTAAAAGTAACCCCGGGAGGCATACCATCCACTACCACACAACCTGGATTAGTGGTTATTTTTCTGTACGGGACTTTCACTGGGAAACTCATACCAATAGCTTCTCCTAGGTTAAAAAAAATAAATAAATCATAAATGCCAAGTGCTAGTTGTTGAGTTTCCCCCTTAGAAGGTGAGCCAGTTTAGAAATACATAGATAGATATCCCTCTATAAAGCACAAGTTAAGCACTTTATATATATATACATATATATATATATATATATATATAATAAATATATAAATCCCCCCAAACCAAATGGCAAAGTAACAAAATGCAAAATATTTTCCTCAAAAGCCCCAATGCCTTTAGTAGCTAGCTCTACACAACATATCACAAATAGGAACAGCTTTCCTGTGATGCTTCTCCCAAAATCTTGGGAGACAATCTGCCCTAATACTAATTAAAAAAAAATGTTAAAGATATAAATTATCATTTTTAATACAGTGATTGGACTTCATAAGCA
This sequence comes from Spea multiplicata, assembly GCA_009364415.1. Classification (NCBI taxonomy): domain Eukaryota; kingdom Metazoa; phylum Chordata; class Amphibia; order Anura; family Pelobatidae; genus Spea; species Spea multiplicata. Next base: position 38,037 of record VKOC01021571.1, read on the forward strand.
ATCTTCTTACTTCTCAGACAGCCTCTGAGCCAGCCTTAGGCCAATGGGGGGTGCATAAGATGCTGCTTAATCTGCTATGGTGGCCCAACCCCTGCCTAAAACTGAAAGCCTGGGTTTTCCATACAAACTACTAGCCATTTGCCGACACGAAAGGAAATTACATCAGAAATTTAAGTAAATTAAGTTCACACATAATTATGTATACATACCAAATTTCTGACTAAAGAGTTCATTCACTTGTTCCCTCAGCTGACGCGCTTTATCTACCTTAACAGTTTTTTCCGTGTCCACATCTGGAAGAGAAGACAAACGGAAAAGTTGTATTTAAGTGTATGAATTGGGACTGCAGGCAGTCCAGAAAGTACAAATGTGCTAGTGCTCAATTTGGGTGCTAGCTACATTAATTTCACCAGAACGGGCTATAAAAGTTGGATCCAGCTCAAAACTTTGCAGGTGAAAAAACAATAAAGATTTACAATGTAATCTTTAAAGGGATAGTCCAGTGTCCCAGTAAGCACCCTGAACAAACAATGCATATGAAAGTACTTTACACATTACAGATTGGCTAATTTTAGCAGTCAATCAATGGTAGGAAAGCACTACCATTAAAATCAATAGTAGCGCAATGTTTCCAATACAGCATGGTGAATCCAAATGTGTGAAGCAATTATGAGGAGGTTATAAAAGTGATCATATGCAGCCTGAACAATATAAAGGATAGAACAAAGGTTTATATGCCATGCCACTTGCCTGGTATAGTTACTTGTATAATATTGAGATCTTCAAGGGCAGATGCAGTAACAGAGGAGTTGTGGGCACTTCCCCTTCCTTGGAGTGAAAGAACAGAAATATATATAGACATTTACACATCGTATGGAAAGCAAGTCTTTATTTACACAAGGAACTTCTCCTTCATTCCCTTCGTGACCAGGGGTTTTGTTCGTCTAAGTGACCAGAATTTTGTTTTTGCCATTTTTAACATACCTTTGTTCAACCATTATAATTCTTTTTCAAGTTTAGCGTACCCAATTATATATTGTTTTATCAAGGACAGATAGGGTTTTTTTCTTTATATAATGTGTGTATAGTGTGTGATTTAGTGGAAATAATATGTCATAAAAGTTAGAAATATGCAATTTTATTTAGGATTTCTTCCACAAGTTAGTTGCCAATGATTACAACCTGATTTATGTTCAACAACACCCCCTGAGTAGAATATCCCACATGTGTTTTTTTTTTAATTTATAACGGGAGCAAAACACTCCCTTACATATATTTTTTAAAACATTGGATCGAGGGGAAGAAAGCGGTTATTTTTAATGTATATTTATAGTGGGAGGGGTACAAGGTTTTCCACTTTTTAAATTTTGATACTATTTCTGCTTCCTCTTATTGCTATTTTTATTTGTACACGTTTTTGACTTGAGATCCCTTTGAGGTCTTCAAGAACCTCTGGGATATCTCTTGGAACTGGATGGTACCCTTTGCCTTGGTGATATAACTGGAGTCTTATTTTTTAATATAATTGTTTTATTAACTATTTCTAAAACAGCGGTTAAAGAATTGTAAATTAATGGCACAGAATGCTGAAGAAAAAAAAGATCAACATGTAAAAATGATCATCATGTATTTTGCAAAGGAGAGATTTTGAATATCAAGACAATCTTGTGTAACAATAATCTAGAGGAATATTTACCGTATTATTTTCCCCAAATATACAGGTTTTCAAAATGGAAATAAAGACTTACTTGGCAGAAAGTGTACAGGAGGCTCTTTGGCTGCAGTTTCAAACATTTCGGGCCTGACAAAGACAATCACAGTTTAACATACAATAACGACAAAAGTGCACAAATCTCACTTCACATAATTATTTGAAACCTTACGCCGAGTCTTGTCTTACTTTTTGACTATAAATTTAATCTTGGCTCGGTTTCGGAGAATCTTTTCGAGCCTAGGAATTCCAAATGTAGAAGGCCTGCGAAAAGGAACGCCCTCGGGAAGACCCTCCACGTAGAAGTCCTCCGGGAAGGATTCAAACAATGCGAATGGCACTTTGAAAGGCTCATTCAGGCCCAATGCCTCTCCTACAATTAATCAGATTGTGTTGGGAACGCTGAGTTAGCATAATGTACCAGGTAGACAACAAAGTAAGGAGTGATTATTTAAAATGAATAATGTGAATTTTAAAACCAATTTCAAATGTCACGCATTAGCTCTGTATCACACCAACAGGCCTGACAAACCAAAGCAAACAAAGTCACATGGAATCTAATGATGTACAAGAAAACCAATTAAAACGGATCACTCACCACATTTTTCATCAAATAGTGCTTCCACTTTCTGCTTCAAGTCTGTAATTTTTGCATTCCATGCCTCTGTTGAAAATTAAAATTGACTAATATCAACATGTTATCTTTTGCCTACTAGCCAAAAAAAAATAATAATAAAAAAAATAAAATATATATATATATATATATATATATATAAAATGTATCATTACAGGACCCAGGTATTACCTGCGCATTTCAGAATCTTCTAGTCTTGGTTTATTTAAAAAGATAGCATAGTATACATCTACCTAGTTTAATGGAATATTTAAAAACCATACACTACCACATTTTGTTACATGAACTTGCATTAATACTTAAGAGCAAACGCAACATTTAAAACAAATCTGACATTTCAATTTTACCAAAGGAAAACTCTCTCCCCCGTGGTTTGGATGCCACACTGGAACCATTCGTTTGAGGGAGCACAGCGCTTTTTGGTGTATCTTGCGAGACTGCAAAGCAATAAAACATAAACATTTTACATGCCATAAGTTTAAAATATAAAATAGATAAAATTAATGTTAGAAAACAGAAATAACTAAGACAAGTACAGAGTGTAAAGCATGAGTATACAGCAATTATTCAGTAGAGGATATTAAAAAAATGCTTATTACCATAGCAACAAACATAATAGACCAATCAGCTTAAATGTTTCCATTGGTTCCTATGGTCATCACTTTTCTAACTATGCAACAGAAACTTCTTATATACACCCCAATTAAGTATACACATGGTATAAGCCACTGAGAAGTTACATGCTACCGGGCAGTTTTTTTGTTCATAAAAGTGTGTTTTCTTTACCGCTTTCTGTACTCGAGACACCTGCAGAGGTTAAATTTAGTAGCAGCAGCAGACTTATGGTAAGACCAGAAATCATGCAAAGCGGGAACCGCAAAAATAGAAACATTGGTTACCTCCTGGCACTGAATTCACACTTTCAACTGCAACGTCCACCGACGGACTTTCTGCGCTCTGGTCTGTCTCTGTTTTCGGTAAAGCTAAAAAAACAACAGATTTATTGTTTACCAAGTCATTTTGAACGTTTGGAAATTTTCCTCTGCCAAACATTAATCTTTCTGCTTGTGTGTGTCTGGCGCCCCCTTCAGACGTGGCTGAAGGGTTCCTTTGTAATCCAATAACACTTCAACATATATTGTAAACTTTGTCCCTCTACGAGCATACACACTCATGTCTAGACTACCTAATGCACATGATGTACACCATTAAATTATTCAGATATGGTTTACTCATGTAATTTGAGTTTTATGAATAGACTTTATTGAAAATTGCTTACAATTTGAAAAAAATAAAATAAAACTTAAACTGTAATAAGATGCATATATCATAAAAGCAAAGACTTCAAAACTGCAGCATGCCAACGGTTTCACCGGGGAGCATTTGGAGGTACCATGTAAAGTAAATGATTATTCTTACCGTCAACACCTATTTTATCAGTTAGTTCAGGAGGAATATAGGGGAATACCAACTGCGGCCTAAAAAGGAAAGCAAGGCGCATTTGTTTATTCATTAGAATCAAACTACTGTTATATAAAATACTTTTGTTAGAAAATAGGACTTTCTTCCCATCAGTTTGGCACCTTTTCGTATACATATAAGCACAAGTGTTATTGTAAACTGGATAATCCAACCGAGTCTAGGCGTTTGGCACAATTGGCATTCACCAAATGGGACACTGCTCTTTGCAGACCTTTTAAATTTGCCGGGCATATGACCTTTAAATGCCACAAACCTTGTTATTAACTGCACACACAAATACTGCCGGCAGAAAAACAGATCCACCTAGTCTCCTGCTTTTGGATCATTTTCACTTTATTTAGAATGGCTTTATGGATAATCCAAGCTTCCTTGAATTCCTGTGCTGTGTTTGTATGTGCCACTTACACCAGAAGTATATTCCAAGTATCTACTTACCACAGTTTTACATCCTCTAAATCATACCCTAGAGCTGTGGAACTAATTTTTTATTTTTTTTTATTCAAATGTTTTTCTCCTAGACCTTACTTTTGTAAGACCACATGGGATTTTAGTGGCTAATTTTATATACAAGGCCACATCCCTAATCACAAAGGAAAGCCATACATTTAAAACCGTCTCAGTTACTTCAAATGTGATTGTACGTGCATTACACTCATTTGATAGCCAGTCTCCTACAACTGATTGTAAATTTATAACGCCTGCCCATTAAATGATGAGCGAAAGGTGCAACAGCAATAAAATAATTAGAAAATTAAGACCTATACACATACTTCTTGACGACAAACTTGATTTTGGTGCTTCCGCGTACAATTCTTTCAAGTCGTGGAATGCCAAACCAAGTTGGACTCCGGAATGGGATGCCTTCTGGAAGCCCTTCTACATACAGAAACTCCGGATTGGACTCGAATACAGGATAAGGGACTTTTACAGCTTCTGAGAGCCCCAGTGCTTGAGCTGGAAGACAGATTAATTGTCTTATTCGGACTTTCTAGCCATATAGTCACAAAATGTATTTACACTTAAATTTAACACGTTCAGCTTGCACCAAAAAAGAAACTTGGCTGGTTGATTTAGAATTGCCACAACACAAAGTTTAATTATAACGTGCAGTTTTTGTGGCCTTACTGCTGTACCAAACAATGGTTATTGTACCACAATTACTGGTTAAATAATTCCCAACGCATCTAAAGCAGGCCTGGAAAGAAACGTGTAGAAGTTACTAACCAACTAGAATAATATGAGCCGTCAAGAGGGTCACCCATAGAGATCTATATAAAACAATACAAGAACTTTAGGAGCCGTTGCTACCTAGCTCTTAGGAGTTGTCAGATGAGAGAGCTTCAGCCAAACTATTTGTTCCTTCAGACCTTATATTGGTGCCTGGTATTGGCTTAGGTTCATGTGCATATTTACATTTCCTTTAATATTAACTTCTGCTGGAAACCTGTTCCTTTTACCTACCACCACCTCAGTAAAGTAAAATCATTTTACTTTACTGAGAGGGTGGTCAAACATTAGTTTTACTTTATTTGAAAATTCTAGTGGCCCCTTAAAGTTTTTTGGTCAAGGTAGTCTCTTTCTCATTCATATGAACTATGTAAAGTAGAGGCTGCTCTATACACATGATTTGACAAACCCTCATGTAGTTTTAGGCAATACTTCTACGTAGAAATTTCAGATCACAGTTAAATCAACACTTACCAAATTTTGTATTGAAGATCTCCTCAACTTGCTTTCTTAACTTTGTTATCCTTATATTCCAGTCTTCTTTAGCTAAAGAGAAAATAAGTAACCATGAGGAATTACAACGTAAAATGCAGGTAAAAATATAAAATGCATAAAAACAACAAAATAGTGTACACGATAAATAGTGAAAATCATTAGAAGAATATGACGGGATGGGAATGTATCCATGTTTACTGAATATGCATACCTCCTGCATTTGTTTTGTTCTGAATAGAGTCCGCTGAAGCCTGTGTAAGTAGCTCTGGACTGTAAAAAATAAAAAAAAATAAAAAAAGTTGAGAGTGAGCTTAGAGACTGTTTTGTACAGTAAGAATACATCTTCGTTTAGGCTGATCAGTAGAACATTATATGTTTGCAAGCGAGGCTCATAGTTCCTATCCTCCGAAACCGGATTGTGCACCACATGCTGCTGATCCAACTTCATGTTCTGTGCATATTTGCGTTTCTAAGGCAGGAATAACTGTGTGTGTAAAGTACAAGTCCACGGCCAGCATGCTTTCACCAGTTTCTACAAAATGTACTACCATACAGTCAGTACCCCTACTAATTTACTGCCATGCTGTTGTGCAACTGTAGGCTTCAATGTGTGTTCAGAAATCCCCTTCTGCCCACCACTGTTGTAGAGAGCGGTATTTGAGTATTTGTGACCTTTTTATCAGACAGGCAAAATCAGAAGGTTTCCCCTCCCATAGAGCTGCTGCGTACAGATGATGGTTTATTGCACTGTTAAATAAATATGGCGAAGAAGAAAAAGTCCAGAAGTGCTACCAGTGTATTATAAATATAATAAAATGTATATCATTTAATATAGTATAAAAAAAAAGACTTCAGCCCATCAAGTTCAGCCTTTCACACATACCCACTTCTAAAGTCGTCCCAAAAGAAGGCAAAAAACCCTACTTGGGGTAATTACCAATTATGCCACAACAGGGAATAGAATTCCTTCTCGATTCCATAGTGGCTGTCATATTACTCCCTGGATCAACTTTCTAATACAACTATCCTTTTAGCAGTTGTAGCCCTTTATGTTATGCTTAACCAGAAAAACATCCAGACCGTTCTTAAAAATATCCAACATTATGTTGTTAGATAATACAACATCCTAAGGCAGAGAATTCCATATTCTTATTGTTCTTACTGTGAAGAACCCTTTCCTATAATAATATAATATTTTTAATTATATAATATAAAAATTATTTTAAAAAAATACAAATTAAAAATGTGTCAAAAAACACCAAACAACATTACAAGGATATAACTTATATGACGACATTATTTGGATACTTTTACAGTCATATCATTTAGTATATCCAAGTATCATTTGATGTTCTTTTATACATTTTCATTATATTTACATTGTAAAGTCACGACAGCTAGAGATACGTCCAAAAGGCACATAAATTGACATATATGAAGTTGTTTAGCCGTGCATACGGTTAACAGATTAGATGTTAACCAAAAAAAAGTTTAAAATCCAAACTAGTGTGCAACTATATGACCATAAATAACTTGCAAAGAGTGAATCAGTAAAAATAATATGTTTATCTCCATATAGTTAATGGGTTAATCCATTAAGCAGTACTTTCTTATGAAGTCAACTTAACTACACACTATGCATCCCTGGTCTACATTCTCCTAAAGTATGGGCCATGTTGGCCTCGATCACTATGGACAATTAAATCTTCCAAGAAATCTCATCTATTAACATTGTATTATGTATGTCAACATGCCATTTTAGCCACAGTAATCTCCATAGTTCGTCATACATAATGTTTAATACACAGGCACTTAAGATTTACACAGAAAAATACTTGGAGGGCTTCAAGATGAATTGGTGAGTTTAGTATTACGTGTATTTACACACAAGTCCTGGCGGAAAGTTACAAAAAGTTAAATATCTCAAAAAAAAAAAAAAAAAAAAAAAGAACTTATACCACCTACTTTTTAATCACAAATTTGATCCTGTTGCCAACCTGAATAATTTTCTCCAGCCTGGGGATCCCATACCAGGATGGGCTTCTGAATGGTATATTATCAGGCAGACCTTCCACGTACATTTCGTTGGGGTTAGCCTCAAACTTCTGGTACGGTACAGGCATGAGCTCTGTTTTTCCCAAAGACTCCGCTGTTTGAGAACATAGAAAATGTTCTATATACCAATAACTTTTATATGCTCTTTAGAAATAGTAAGATCAAAACAAGGATCAAATGTGAAAAAGAATAAAATTGTGAGTAATGTACTGGCTGTTAATGACATCTGCTTTTAAGGTAGATTCCAGACAGGGATGTTTTAATGTTTGTCGTGAAACATTTATGTTGCTCCAAATATTATATGCTTATCTGAAAAGTGTAGAGAGAAATATAAAAAATTAAAAAAAGAATTACAAAATTTGACAGAACACTTACCAAGCTTTTTACAAAATAGATGATCAACAGTTTTTCTTAATTTTGTGATTCTTGCATACCATTCCTCTTTCACTAACAAGGTAAATAAAAAAATATTTAGGGATTTAGTAATTAGTCATATTTCAATTGCTTATAAACATATTGGTGTTACAAAAATTAGAATATACATGCAGATTTAACATTTTTTTGTTAAAAAATAAACATTCTTCAATGGATCCCTGCTTTAAGACCGAGACTTGAAATGTGCAACGGGGATATTGACTTGAGTTTTCATTGTTGACTCTCTGTATAGTGAATCTGCATTATATTGGTTATAGCATGTTATACAGTCCATTTGAATGGAACTTCTACAATTCCCACCAACCTCTGCCAACCTCCCACTATCTAACTGGTAACGTTCTAAAGGTGCAGGAATTGTGCAACATGGTGGGGTTTACCGTGTCTGATAATGTATACTGTTGTGCAACACAGATATTGATTGCCTCGTGCTCCAGTGTAACAAATTATAGCGCCCCCAATGCTTTTCAGTCTTAAGAGACTCTTAGATAATTTAACAATAAAATATTTAAATAATAAAATACCTCCCGGGGGTGTCTTTTCAATGAAAAAAGGTTCTGTCACAGAATTTAAAAGATCAGGCCTAGAGGGAAAATAAGAACAGTCAACATCATTTCCTGATCTTGCAACCAAATTACTTTTCAATCAGTAAAATTTGTATCCATACTAGTTATCCATAAAAGTGATGTATGGGGATAAATATACAGGTAAATATAAAGGTATAAGGATTTCATATAGCTTAGAACTACTCCAAGCCACATAGTCATAGTCTAAGATTTTCCGATTTCTTTAAGATCTTTAAAAACTTGCTTAGTTGTTGGGGTTTATTCATCCTTTACTGAATAAATCCAATTATGTTAATGGTCAAAGAAGGAATAGCTTACCATAAGTTAGCTCTTTAGAAAGTCACACAATTAGATGGTTTTGGCTTGCCAGACTTCATAATGAGAACTTTGAAGCTCAGACAAGACCACTCTGATTTACTAATCTGTCTCAGTGTACACTTATGGTTTAACAAAGGAAACAGCAAACATACTTTTTAATCACAAAGCGTATCCGTTCCCGTGCAAGCAGTATCCTTTCGAGGCGTGGAATTCCATAAGTTGAAGGTTTTCTAAATGGAATTCCTTCGGGAAGTCCTTCCACATACAGATCCTCTGTATTCGACTGGAAGAGGTGATATGGAATTGATACGGGACCAGTCACATTTATGGTTTGAGCTGCAAAGAAAAAAAAATACAAAAAGAAATTGCTTTGATTAAATGTTAAAGGCTAAAACACATTTAACAGAAATAAGAACATTTTACACAACCCAACCATGAACGCAAGATCCCTCGTATATATTTCAACAAAACTACACAACAGTCTCAAGTGCTAGAACACGAAAACAAAAGGGAAAAGTGTGGTGAGAGCAAAGCTGCCTCCATCGGCATTCCCTCATTCCCAGCATGGGATACAATATGATTTCTTGGCACTCAGATGCAGGCAGCTTGTGACGACTGTGAGGGAGCAGAGGACCCAAAGGGGGCAATGAGGAAATAGTTATTCATTATTAAGTACTTGGGTATGATACGCAACTCATTTTTCAGGTAAACCCAAGATTTTATGGTATATAACCTGTTGCTCAGAAACCTGTCCCTTATGATGGTACTCATTATGGAGCTGGTGGTCTCTCATGTTATAGAATGGGTCTCTTACTACATACCGTATTTTCTCTCAAACAACTCTTCCACCTGTTTCCTCAAGTCTGTGATTCTTGCATTCCACTTTTCTAAAAGAAAAAAAAAATTAAAATGTGTGAACTTCGGGACTGTAGGCAAGATACAACTACAAATGTACAACGGTGTTGTGCAAATAACACATAATACTTTCATTCTTCTAAAATGCAGAAACATTGTACAGGGCTGCTCAATATGGTGCTATATAAATTAATACATCCATCCAAGGTTACATCTATTTGACAAAAAGTTATTGTCTCTATACAGTTTCAGTACATATTATAATACATAAGATTATGTAGTTGTACAAATAAACTGAAGGTTTGGAAATTAGACCTCGAGATACCAGATGTTCTTTACGATTAGCAGTTTAGGTTGTAATATTAGCCAGAAACAACGTATAACAAGGAAACTTCTATATGGCTAATACGGACAACCAATAACACTTACTCGTTGGCTCCACTTACCAAAGTTAAATTCTCGTGTTTTTCTTCTGCATTGTGTCGACTGATCATGTAGAGTTTCTGGGCCCTTTTGCTTCTTGTGAGGTGGGAAGTAGTCCTCATCTTAGAAACAAGCAAAAAAAATGTTTTCTTTAGCTTTTTAGAGGGAGGTCCTAATGATGAAGATGAGTTCATGGCCAATTCATTTTTCCCTTTAGGTGCTTTTCAGGAAAATGTGAAAGGGTCATCATTTGAGTACTTTTCACCAACTTAACATTTTAATGGAAACAATATTTTTGAGTTCCAATATTTTTTGTGAATGCATTCACCAGTAGCCTAACCGTGTAGTAGATTAAGCTCTAGGACATGCAGTTGACGTTACAGAGACGCATTTCTTCAGAACCATGCCCGAAACACAAGCCGCATGCGCTTATTCCGGATATATTTGTCCTGAATTGTCTGGCTTCTCATGCAGCACGGTGGTCATCTACCCTTTGAAGTGAAGGTGTAGATCATACATACTCGCTCTTTTTTCGGTGTATTTACGGTCGCCATGCATTTTCAGCGTGCGTGTATACTGATGCACACACACCATGACCATACTGCATTAGTCAGAACTGCTGATAACACAGTTTTAGTTGCAGGCCACGATTGCTCTCATTATAAAAGGTCTTTATAAACTAACCTTCTATAGTGACCTCAACTTCAGGATCCTCACTTGTTTCAGAGGCTGCGTGATGAGTTGAGTCTTTGAAGCATAAAGAAAAGAAAAGAAGCCCATACAATAATATAATACACACCTCATACTGAAACCCTGATGCCACACTCTTGATATCCGTGATTTAGCTCAACTCTTTCATAATATCTAGGGGTGCTGAAATTCTAGGTATTTAGCCAAAGAGAAACATGGACTCTAACCGGTCCTAACCTAAAGCTATTTGTATAACGGTAAAATAACTCTGCATACATAAAAAGGGATTGTAAGAATCTTTCTATTGCCAGACAAACAGATTGCACTTTCCCTATTAATTAGAGAGTTTTAAAACAGTTAATGGACTGGGTAGGGGAAGAGATCAGAGCTGTTTAAACAGAGCACCGTTACATTCAAAGGAGATTTAAATGCCTGAATCTTGGTTCGGGCATTTTCTTCTGGTGGTGGTGTCATTGCTGACCTTGCCGGGGAAATCCCTTCATGCAGTAAGGACTCACAGGGTCTGTGGACCTGCCACCATACCTCAATGACTGATTGCACAATGCACGATCGGGCAGTGTGAGTGTGTGTATACTGCAGCCCCAATGGCATAAATGATGTATATAAGCTTTAAAAAAAATCCCCCATCAATATTCCCAAAACAAATGCAAAAGTAATGTCCCCTTAGAATGCTACTCAATAACTCTGGGAGATGAAGAGTTACCACAAACATAGGTGGTAAAATGGCTGCATGAAAAGTGTCAAAATGTTTCTAGTCAGAAAAGTTGTCTTCTTTTTAGTAATGTATAGTTGTATGGGGTGGTCTTCGTGATCTGTGATCACTATTGAAGTTAGGGTCCCAGCATGCTAAATTTGGGAAAAAAATCCAAATAATTGGAAGTGATGCACACCTTTGAATATATTCATATAACTGTCAAACTAGACAGTAATCCTATTCACTATTCATACAGGGTGGTTTGCAAATCAGGACAAGTTAATTCAGGTTTTTCCTCATTTGCACTAGCTGTGTAAAGTTTAAATAAAGTATGATTATTTTTATTTTTTCTTTCCCCTTTGCATTCAAACAAAATAATGTCTCTACATACATGAATATGGTTTCAAAAAAAATAAAAAGCCCTAATTATATATAATATATATATATATAATATATATATAATTTTATTTTTTTCCCTTTTCTTTTCAGCACCCAAAGTCAGCACAGCTGAACAATGCCTCCTCTTCCTCCTCATGGAAGGAAACATTTTCATTAGAAAGGGACATGCCTCTCAATGTAGACATCACACCTTACTTGCATTCAATAAACTAAACCAATGTGGGGGTGGACTTCGTATTTTGATTTGGAAGACAACATGGAAAAGGCATTTCAAGAATCTATTACACTACTTTGTGACAGACAAACCAAGCTTCAGAACAAAGACGGTGGTGGTTGGGCATAAGAAAAAAGCACACAAACAAAAAAACGTAGTTTCAAATAAAAGTACCAGGAGCATTACTACTGCAGCTAGTCACCGGAGCGAGATAATGACCCAACTGATCCTTGTTCTTAAATCTAGAAGTGTATGGTTTTTCTGGTGGCACGTGAACATAGATTCTAGGTAGTAGGCTTATGACTAATTTCTTTATGCTACTTACATTAGTGAGGACTAACTCAGAACACTTAGAAATAATAATAAGCAATTAATAAAGTCAGCCACAGCCACGTCACGTGTTGAGAACAAAAGTCGCCCCTGCACTTTAAGGCCAGCAGCTAGGTACACGCGGCCATACAGAAGACTTGTGTACTTTTGCCATATATCCAACAGGGAGCCACAAATTAAAAATTTGATCCAGCCCACTGGACATTTGCCATGTGTGCCCACTAAATGTTTAAAATTAAATAATGTGAATATACAAAATGTAGTAGGAAAGAGAACAATTAGTAATATTCTAAATCATTGAAAATATAAGTACAAATTGCAAATTTACTCATTTTGGAAAATTGGGCGATTTCGCACAGTGCCACGAACCCCCCCAAACGAACCGGATGATAACTAAGCAAAAAGCTCCGAACTTTTGTCAGACATTCTAGGGTCCATATTCGCTCACACTCTCGTTCACTCTCTCCTTCATGCTCTCTAAATGTTTCTCTTCCTTCTCTGCCAACTACTACTTCTGCATCTTCAATCCTTAATTTTTTTTTATTCGCCCGCATCTGCGCAGACAGATCAACACTTCCGCCCAAAATGGCAGCACTAGCAATGACCCCCTCTCCGGATTCTCCTATCGGGCCAGAGGATGTCACTGCAAACTCCACCATATCGCCCTCAGTTCAATATGGTGGCGCATGCAGTGACGTCCTCTCACTCTATTGGAGTATCGGGGAGGTAGTCACTGCAGCGCCTACATATGGAACTTGTTGGGTTGTCCACGGAGATGTGGATGAAGAACGAAGATTAAGGATGAAAGATTGAAAAGAGAAGAGAAGGGAGAAGATAGAAGACAGAAGGTGAAGAAAAAAAATTCGGAAGTTGTTGACAGAGAAGGTAGTGAAACATTTAGAGAGTGTGAGAGAGAGAGAGTGAATGAGAATAAGAGAGAATGAGCAAGAGTGAATGAGAGTGAATGTGGGCACCACATTTCGTTCCTGAAAGAAAAAAGGCCCCCAAATTGTTTTGGGCAGGGAACAAAAATCAGTGCTGGAAAACAAACCGAAAAATTTGTACATGTCTACTAAATATTTCTTTAAACGTACAGGAGAACATATATCAATTGTATAATTACATATCTTAAAAATACTTTATGCTGTGTTTGTGCTACCAGATTCAAAAAAGACATGCGAACATAACGTATATGTGCTGCAACATTATAACATGCATATAAAAGTTTTTTATTCCATTCACAAACAGTTTTGTTCCTGGAATACACTGCTTCTGGTATTAAGTATGTTTGTGCAAAGCTGTAGGGTCTAGTCTGCAAACAAGATTTGGTACACTGTGATAAGTAGTAGGATTCTCCAATCATATCACCTCTACCACATTTCCCTCAAATGCCTAACAGGAAAGTTGGGAGTTTTTTTGTGGGGTAGAGGATGATGATGATGACTTTGTATCAAATTGCTGGTAAATTACTGAGAGCTGTGTTTTCACAATAAAAACACATTTGAGGTAATTGATAATCATGGCACCAGAATCAGCTTTTGATTTAAAAAATTGACACTGGTCGGATACCGTCATAAGAATATTCAGTAAGTCAAGTATGACCTTTTCATAACTGAGCTTTCCTAGCATAATGCGTCATTATATCAGTGAGAAGCGTTATGCTACTTTTCCAAACGCTCAACGAGGTTTAGCTTTAGGTTTTTAGTTGAGGTTAAGCTCAACGAGGTTTAGTTTATAATGTTTAGCGACGTCACGGAGTTGAAATGTTCATTTCTCTGGCAAACGTCCAGGTTAGTGAATAGATGTGAAATGTGTTGACATTTATAAAAGCTTGTTTTACCGTGTCTGCTCAACATGTACTGTGTACATTTAGTTGTTATAGCCAACAGTAATGTATATTTTATAGGTCTCTAACCTTCTGCTTGATCCATATCAGCTGCTTCATTGGACTCTTCACCATAACTATACCCTTAAAATATAAAAGAAAAAACGACTTAATAGTATATAAATCTCAATTCACACAAAAGAAATATGTTACGATGTAATGAGTAAACGGCTCTGCAGTCACAGAATAATCCAAATGAAGCATTTTCTGGGTTAGGAGGAAATTTCAATAGGATACAGAGATAAAATAGTCCAAGCTGGAATCAGGCTAAATATTGCAGCGCTTATGTGTTATGTACGCTGTACTACGCTTCTGTGAAAAGAAAGTTAAAATGACAAAACCTATTTTTTAAAAAGGCATGTAAATGGATTTTTGGTGTTGGTAATAGGGGCATTTTTAGCTGTTCTCACAGCAGGTGCTCACATGGGTAGTATCTGAGAGTGGTACATTAATGCAAAATCAAATATCAGCTATTTCAGCTTTTATGACTAAAATTGCAATCTAATAGCAGATATTCAACAAGGAATACCGATGTATTTGTAGATACTATCATATGCATTCACCAAAACCTAGAAAAGAAATAGCATCTTCAGGAGAAGCTGCAATATTTACATTAATACTGGTAAATTGTTTGGACATTAACTAAATATTTTAACAGGAAAAAAGATACAACATACATATTGGTAGATGACACTTCAATGATAGTTTACTGTTTAAGAGGCAAGGTGATAATACAGAGACTTTCAATATTTTACGTGAAGGTAGTCAACACTAACCCCTCCAAACCTAGTAGAACAAACAGATACAATGGGGCACAAAGTGCTATTCTAGGGTCAAAGTTCGTCATTAGGAGCAATTACCATGGAAATTACGGGAATGTTCCAATCGCTCCACATTTACCACTAGAAAATTGTGCTTTAGCAATAAGGCCCAGACATCTTAACTAGAATTACACATTGCAATGCTTCACATTAACGCCTAATTGTTACAAGAGTCCCATTCACTCTACCTTGGCAGCCGGTTACAAATGGGCACTCAACTATGGATGATTCTTCTTTCACAAACAGGTCAACATTTTCTGTTAAAAGCTTTACTAGAATATTTGATTTCACAAAATATAACATTTAGCTCATACAATGTATAATGTTCTGCCATTTCATATTTGTGTTTCTTCACTAAAATTAGTAGAACACCCAATCCTACAACAGCATGCAGTGTGAAGCACACTGCTCAACCTGCAAGGCTATGCCAGAACATTGTTTTCTGGTATATTACATCATCTACTTATCCTCCTGTGTAGAATTTATAATATAAAGTTACACATTAGGTATTTTTTATTATTGGATTTTGTACATTTTGTAGGCAGAAGCACAAACACACCAGATATAAACCAGCATTTTACATGGATTTTATTATAAGTGGGGGTTGATATTTAACATACTGGGTATGGCTGTACACACTGCATAATATTAGAATTTGCTGGAAAACGTTAGCCAAAAAGTACCGATCTTAAATATAGATTAGAGACACAGAGCACCAAAGACTGTGTGATCACATGGTTTTCACATGAAATTGAGGAAATACGCCTTACAAGGTGTCTAACGAATGCATATTGATTACAATTAAACTAGGACCAAAATCAAACCTTCAAGCTCAGAAACAAAGTCACAATTGGAGTGTATAACACATTCAGAATAAAATATCTCAAGTCCCTTTAAAGCTGGATACCATAAATAACTGCAAAACACAACGCTCATAGCAGGCATTGGTTTTTTCAAGTAACTTATGTCTCCATAACACAATAGTATCTAAAAATAAAAAGTCCTTGTAAAGGCATAGGAGACAAAAAAAAATTTAAAAAGTTGTAAAAGTAGTTTCTTTCTTTGTAAGCGGTTAAAATTGCGTGTGGTACCAAAGGTCCAATAAACACTATGGTTAGCATTTCCAATGATGTCTCAGTTCTTGCTTTTCGCTCAATGAGTAGATGCCGTGCATTCACTTCACAAGTAAGTAGTACGTAACACAAAGTTTGGCTTTAGGTTTTGTTTTTTTCATAAACATTGCAGTTCTATTTGTTTGCTTCCGATATAAACTTCCGTTTCCTTTCATTACAAGCAGGAAAACCTAAAAGGAAAAAAAAGAAAAAAAAAGATCAGAGAAAGGGGTTATTTCGGTAGAGTCCTGATCACTGAAAGCCTTCATCATTCTCAATTGATTTTTACTCACTTGAGGTGGAGGCCTCGTCACCGTTGACACTGAGGTTTGCTGCTACAGGAGGGTTGCCAAGAGATTTGTGGAGTTGTGTGACGTGATTGTTCAGAGCTGTATCTCGAGAAAATGAAGGTTTTCGAGGCACACATTTCTGAGCTGCATTAAGTGAAATTCCCGTTATGTGGTTCTGATTGTTATGTCTAGAACGTACAGCAATTTGGTGCGTTTCTTTGGTTCTAGAATATTCATCGCTTGGGTTTTGAGTACTTGATTTACCATGTTCAAAAGCTTTATGGCGTTTACTCATTGCAGATATATCTGGTTCTTGCAGTTTCTGTAGTAAGAGTTTTGTGGCGCTATAGTTTGTGATTCGACGCTCTGTGTGGATGCCCGCTCTTTGTATCATGGTCTTTAAGATTGTCTCAATAGAATGAATCCCTAGTGGCTGGTTCTTGTACCACTGAGGATCATGCTGCTGTAAGCTTGGATTCCAATTTATCGCCAGGTAAAAAGGGGCACTGGGCTCAAGCATTCTTGATGGCCTATGATGAAGAAATATCTTGTAGTTCATTACAGGACAACGTTCAGGACTTTTAGGACAAGCAAATGCTTTTGGCCTATGTTTATCCTTGGAATGACCGGCTCCTATAGGACTCTTTAGGTGTTGCTCTCGGTCGTACTGGAGGTACTCATTGCCGTGTTCCTCCCTCAGCAGTATGTCCCCCCATTTTAGTTGCCTCATTTCATTATTGCCTCTTATACCAAAGTAAATGCAGTTATTCAACCACATGGTATTCTGAAGGGAACAAGCATTATGTGGCCCCAGCTGCTTAGTCAGATACAACTGATTTATAAGTTCCTCGGTCAGTTCATCGGAAGCATTTCGTTTACACCCTTTTCCTTTGGTTTTCAGTTCTCGTTGTTTCAATTTCAAAGATTCTCTTGTTGATTTAAATATTTCGTCAGTAGACAAGCTCGATGAGTAGTTCATCTGCTTCAGGTAACGTTCAACACTCTGGAAAATTGACCTAAGTGTAACTGGCTCATAATCACTGTTATCTTTCTTTTTAACATTAACAAAGTAGCGCGACAGCAAATTACACAGCACTGCTGGCGGTATATCGTAAATAGGTCTTGTTTCATTAAAATGCGTAGAAAAGTAAGTCTGAAGGTTCTGAATGTCAAACATCGTTTTCCTAAGTGTGTTTCTGTTTTCTTCTGTTAACATAAAATCAAACTTATCAGTTGTATTAGTGCTGACTGGAGGATCCACTGTGCACTCTTCTGATTCCTCTCCAGAAGAGACATCCAGAAGACATCCAGCTGCATCCTTCCTGGCTTCAGTGTTCTGTTGGAAGTCTTCTAGTAGAGAGTTAACGTGTAATATTTACTATATATACACACATCCCTCTGCAACAATATGTTCACAAGCATGCCTTGATTAAAAACATATGTTGGGGGCTACTTTAAAAAAAACATTCAGTCCTTAACTTCGTCCCTCACTTTTCAATATTTTATTAAAGAAAATCAGGTCAAGATATGTGCACAGGCACATTATTTCAATGTGTATACTTTCAAATATAGATCCACTAGGCACTTAAATATAAAGGAGCTTGTCAGGATTAGAAAGACTCCAGCACGTGGTCCTCTCTCTCAGTTTGTACAGAAGTAGCACAAATACAGTGCTTTCAGTAAATTTAAAGATCCATCTAATATGTGCTATGAAGCCTGAGACTACCAAACTATTTCTGTATACAGATGAAAGCTAACTCACGCTAAAAAGACAATGACGTTCTCAGTCATTTTGCTGATAGAAACACAGAATTTTATGGCAGATAAGATCCATTCGGCCAATCTAGTATACCAATTCTTCCTGAGAGCGTAATCAGCCCTTGGTCTTGTCTTAGATTCAGTATAGCTTTATGCCTATCCTATGCCTGTTTAAATGTGCCCACTCTACCAATTTTGATGGAAACAAACATTTATCTACCACCCTCTCTGTAAAGAAAGTCTTGCTTACATAACATCTAGACCTCTGACTCTCTAGACCATGACCTCTTTTTCTAACATTTCTTCCCCTTTGAAATAAACTTTCCTCCTGTACTTTATTAAATGCTTCCATCACATCTCCACCCTGTCTCCTTTCCTCGTAACTCTACATGCTGAGCTCCCTTAGTCTTTCCTTACTATTTTCTTCCTGCAAACCATTCACCATTTTAGTCACCCTCCTCAGATCTCTCTCTTAAAAATGTCAATATCCTTATGGAGATTGGATCTTCAGAACTGTACACAATACTCTGTGAGGTCTGAGCAGACATCTCTGTAATCGTAAGGAAGAACTGGTTCTGCCATTTCAAATGCCTCTAGCTATACAACCCAACACCCTTGCTTGCGTTTTCCGATGTTTTAATTTATTGTCTGCTTACCTTTCTTCTGTTGTCACTGACCGAACAGTACCACCAAGGCTATTTCCCGCCTTGGGACTTGTAAATAACACTATTTGAAAATGTCTTAATGTCCAAAAACTGCAATTCACTTGAATCTTGAGGTCTATGTGGGAAGTATCTTACTGAAATCTACTCCATCCCCCCTATTCTATTATTTTAGTCAGCCAGTCAAAAACAAACTTATTAGTTTGATGAGATCTCCCTGCAGTAAACTCACAGATTTTCTGATTGACATCTAGATATCTATAGTCCTCTACAAGGAATATTTGTACATCTTAAGATTTCACTTAAATTTGGTTGATAAAATAAACCCATGTCAAAGATTCATTTGATTTATTTGTATTATATTTTAAGTCAAATAAAAAAAGAAGATAAAAACATGGCTAACATTGGTCTATGGTTAGCTAAACAGCATCATATCTCGTCTTACTAGACTTAAAGCCACTGACTTCAAGGGGCCCAACTCAAGAGTTCTAGTCTACAGAAAACATCTCATTTAACACAGACATTGGTTGGGTGTTGAGTGCTAAAGCATGTACATGACTGCAGAACACTCAAGATGATGATTCTCTAGCTCTCGCTGAAGGAATACACTTGTATATTCAAATGAGCAATGAGGAAGCAGAGATCTATGTCCCTCAAGTATAGGAATAAATTACTTGAGAGAGAAAGACATATCCCAAGGATCTACATTCAGCCACTAGAGCATGAAACAGTGAGATCTGGAACAGAAGCATTTGTGTTCTGGGGGACGACTGACCTATTAAGGCAGCACCCACCATACACACATCATTAAAAACATCTTAAAGGAATGCATACCAGACTCACCATAACATAAAATGGTTATAATCTCCTATAAATGAGGGAGTGGAAATCAGTGACAGCGATGAGAAGCAGCAGAAAAGTTTTTCATTTTTTATCTGATACTATTAATATGTTTTCAAAAGTACTGTGTGGTTTCCTTTTACTAAATAGTTTTGCCTAAAATTAGGTTTTCAGGCGGCATGTCTTAAGCAACCAGCTGGACACTAACTAATGAAGGTCTATGGAGCAATGTACTTCATTAACATTGCCATATAGAATCAGCTCAGTGTAGCAACCGAGCGGGGAAAGCCACCCAAAATATCACAACCAACAATGACGGCAGCTTTCCAATCTGCAAACACAGGAAGCTTATCGAAGGGGGAAAAAGCAAGTCTTCAATGCTGATCTACGTTACTGTGCCGCATTTTAAGCTCAAAAAAAAATAAATTTATATATCTTTATAACAAATAAGCAATCAGAAGTTGATGATTTGCAAGCTCATTTATGCATGTGATTTGTTCTTTACAATCAGCTATATTATCAGTAATGGAATTATTTTAGAAACATTGTGACGGAAGCCTCCATCACTGGGACCACTGGGGAAGCCTGACTGCCAGCCTCCTCCCTATTGACTATGGGCCCTGGGTTTGTAAAGGCTTCTGTGGCTACCCCCAGCAGTATCTTCTCATCACTGGCTGAGGGGATTATCTCCAGCAGACAGCCAGGATCTGCCACCAGGGAGTGACTGCCATTGTTTCAATTTAATGTTGTATAAATCAGTCCTCCCCCATTGTATGGTTAATCCCGTTACTGCCCCTGTTGTCTCTGGGAGGCAGATTAAGGGGGTAGTTTGTATCCCAATATCTTGTTTTATGTTAATGTGTGTTTTACTGGATATATCCAGTGCTTTGTGTCCAAAATAAATCAGTCTTCGTTTGGTTTTACCATACACTGAGTCTCGGCTAGTGACTGGGGAACCGGGGAAAGTGTGTTGTCCCAGGCTAAGGGAGCACAAGACAGCGGAGGTAGTCAGTCGGACTAGTCAGCTCCGTGACAAATATATTTCTACTTTTTTTTTTATATTTCCTTAAAATAAAAAGAAAAGACACATTGTAATCTTAAAACATCAGTCTTTCAAATGAAAATGTACAGATTTCTTTTGTAGTAAATTGTTTAATACACATTTATAAAAAGTATTTATTCCTTTACGGATAATTAGAATATACAATTGAAGAGTAAATGTTTTAAAGCTCCTGTTCCACTTAGAGAAAACCTCACTAGCATACTGAGAAACCTTGTAATCTAAAGAAGCTTTTTTGGGGTTTCTATGGCAACATGTTACACCTTTTTTCAGATTAAGCATCAAAGACACTGGATTTCTTGAAAGGCAAGAATTGACCCAAAATTATTTCCAGTGAGAGTGTGGGTTTTGAGCAGTGTTAAAAATGATGTTTCTAAAGCAGTTTTCGGTTTTAGCAAGCTTGCATTTAGTAGTGTGGGTATAACATCACCATTAAAATACAATATACACTGCATGTATCTAATCCTTAAAAAATAGTCTTCTGTCTCATTTTTCACTTCAGGGTAATTGCTTTAATCACAAAATGTACCAATAGTCAATTGCCCAAGTATTTTAATACCCAACATAATACTTTGTCACAAACTAGAGAAATAATCAGCTGATTTCTTCTCATTCTAGTTGTGATTTGAAATTGATTTATTTTCAGTAGTGCTTATTGAATACGTGACAGGTGTGAGAAGTTAATGATAAAATAGTGTTACCTTGGAAATTAAACTTATAATACTCCAGGTCTTCCTCTTCTTCCTTTACCGTCACGGTGGTCAGTTCAACTGAACTTTCTGGGAAAAAAAGATAAGGAACTCCATCATTGGGTAATGTTTGAGCCGAATAGGAAAATATTTTAGATGAGAATTAGTAACCAAAAGTGAATTCACTATGCTAATGATACTGTCTCCCATTGACAAAACATAATTTCCATATCTAGCAAAAAAACCTTAGCAGATCTGCCATTTTGTTACTACCTATTATAGAATCAAATAATATATATATTTGTATCAAACAATTAACTATTAAATGATTATAATTTCTTGGAAAGGTTTGGGCATTCAACAGTACTAGAAAGGATGTTTCTGCAATAGTTATAGAAATGTTAAGTTCAGCTGTGTAGGTGGAACAGCTTTAACCTTTAACTGTAACTGCTATAAATGCACATAGGAATATGGGCTGCTATGTGCTAAGCACGTGATTCTTTTTAATAAAAATGAGCAGATAAACCGCTTAGTGCAGGGCTACACCAGCTGGGCATTTTTAGACTGATCCCTGTACTGCTGCTCAACTACTTTTGCTTAAGTGATGGGTGAGAGTAGGCACACGTCTCCCCACCGCCCATACAAAATGTGCTGTATTTACTGGCAGAAAAACAGAATAACTGTGATATTATACATAATTTGTTTTATAGTTGCTGAAAACAAACTAACGACATACCAGAGTCATCGCTTGGCTCCGTTTTCACTTGAACAGGAACAATGCTTTAAAAAAATAAATAAATTAACGAAATAAAAAAAGGCAAAGAAAAGTTGCATAAAACATGAATAATGATCACCACTAAGTGTGGTTTTGAGCATTTCTAGTTTGTTCCGCTTTGGCACAAAACAAGGTGGTGGGATGGTTGGAAGCTGATCATGTTATCATGACAAGGTTCATGTCAACATGACCATCAGCAACATTGCCCAGGTAACAAGATATAAAAGAGGAAACTTTATGAGACACTATCCTGCTGAATAAAAAATTGTCTTCAAACTGACATGTCTTAAATCATCCTCTGAATTTGCATGGTTATATTTTATTTCAGAAAAAGTTACACACTACACGCAGGAACCTATTTTTGTACCTTTCTGAGAAAGACTCATCTGTATCTTCAGTAATTCCGTCTTCTGAAAAATAATCAAATGCCATGAATTAGTGCTCATAAGAAAACTAACAAAAATATGTACTAAACCATTGAAAACAAGCCATGGGACACTTAATAAAAATCAGACAGGACACTTTTATATAACAGTCACATGGGTATTTAGGCAGTTCACGAATTTAAATGGTATAACTATACCAGTTTTTAGAAGAAACCACATAATTTCGAAATAGTAAAATGGTTCTTATGGGCTTGAATGCACGGCTACATGACCTATTAATTTCCATAATTTCAAGATTACCGTATTTATCGGCGTATAACACGCACTTTTTTAACTAAAATATGAAGCCGAAACCCTACCTGCGTGTTATACGCCG
>VKOC01021573.1:0-12916 GCA_009364415.1 Spea multiplicata
GAACTTCCAATGCACTCTTGTCTTTAATAACTTTTCAAGACATCCAAGAGCTTAATAAAAAGATTAAAACTACTCCAGGGGAATTGCACTTCTTCCTCAGTAATTGCCAACGCAAGGCTTAATTCTGTCGAAGAAGAACCTACAGCAATAAAGGATGACTAGGTGGTGTATTCTGTGTTAACTTTAACGACCAGCTAAGTGTCACAAGTAGAAATGGGTGAAAATGATATGCTTAGCAATAGCCTACTTTCAATATTTCAAATGACATAATACAAACTTTTTTCTTATATATGGATGGATGGCAGGGATTTTCGAGACATTTTAGGTGACTTTTTCGACCTACTGATGTAAATGTATCATCTTATAAATCCATTTTGTGCATCTTGTATCTTATTGTCAGTTTCATTTTACGTAGGATACTAGACTTGGGTGCCGGCCACGTCTTCGTGTTTGTCATAGGGGAAAAAAAAACCTTCGTATTCCACGAATATTCGCCTGTTTCTGTGTTTGTTTCGGGCGAATATTCATACACGTTCTTCGTGTTAGTTTTTCTCTTTGTTTTCTGCTGGTTTTCTAGCAGGGGTTAATATTTGGGGTTAGCTCTGTAAGAGTTAGCAGCAACTTTGGCACCAAGATCTTAAAGATCTGTTAGAGCAACTGTATTGGTCGCTGACAGGGGCCTCCTCTGACGTCAACCAATGAAGGTTTGCTAGAGAAGGCCCCTGCTGGCGACCAGTAGAGTCGCTGTTACGGACCTTTAACTCCTAGCGCGATCCTATGGATTCCCTTTCCCCTGCTATACAACAAAGACTTAAGTTATACTAGAGGCAGTGACTTGTATGGGGGAAGGGACCAGGGAGATTAGCTAAGAGATATTTATGAAGACAAAGAGGAACACGAAGATTCTTCGTGTTGTGCTTCTTCGTCTTCGTACGCGTTTAACCACCGCCATATTAGTTTATTTGGTATTCAGTTAAACATTGAAAATGCAACATTCGTGTTCGTTTTCATGTTCTCCCAAATACGAATGCACAAGTCTGTAGAATACTGGATCACCCACTTAATATTTCGAGATAGTAGAACATGATGGATGACAAGGTAGGGGATTGGAACAGAAGGATCATCAACTGAAAGAGGAACTGTTTCTCCTAAAAGGGGACAATAAGAGGTTTAGGATGAGATACAGCTGAAAACTAATGATAACTACAGATGTATTTCCATTAATATTTTTTACTAATCATATGTATGTAAGAAGAAGGAAAGAAGAACCAGGTCTTGAGGTCACTTGCACTTGGGCTTCTCTGGTTTCATTGATGTGGTCTATAGCTAGTAATATAAACTAATTTAAGAATTAATTGCAGGCCAGAGGCATCTGGAATAAGATACGGTATTTCACTATAATCTTTTCTCAATAGCCTTTCTGTTTACACAGTGTTAAGTAATTACATTAATCTCATTAGTCTTGTTAATGTTAAAAAAAGTTGCTAGTTTGGCCTTTTAAATCCAAATGCAAGTAAGGTCACAAAATCTTAAATGATCTATAGGCAATCTTTCACAGTATACTGATGCAAAGACAGAGGACTACCCCTTAACCCTTAACACTGCTTACATTATTTATTAATAATCTTGACATATAGTCACAGACACTCAAGAAGAACAATGAAACGCCCTAAATGATTAAATAAAGAATTAAACAAGCAGAGGAGCACCATGTATTTATCACCGTGAACCCAGACAACCCATGGTCGGATCACAAAGAAGAAACAGAAAAGGGGAGCTACAATAGTTTGGAAAAGAGGGAGCTTGATCAAACGTTATGCACTTAGTGGTGACCTGACAACAATGGAAGGGGTAACATCTTTTGATAGAATAAGAATGTATCTCTTTTGATTGAAGAAGTCACAGATTTCAACAAGACCTACTGAGAAAGGTGTGTATCTAGGTAAGGAGCATTATATTACAATTAAAATCTCGGACTGACCAAAATTGGTTGGAAGAAATAAGTTTCTTTCACAAAAAATGCAAATAACTGGGCTGTGATGTTGTAGAGGCTGTAAACCAGTGTCTTCCCTAAAATTCAAGAGTACATTTTTAGTTTTCTTTCCCATGTCGCGAATGAAATGCAGAGAATTTAATTAGAAGTTAATTAGCTTCAATAGAAAATAATTTGGCTCTTAGCATAGGAAATCTCCAACTGGATTGTTCCTTGGTGATTAGACACTTTTCTATGTTGCCATAGATGCACTCCACATGTCCAGACATGCATCAGATGTCTCATTTTTTAATCCTAGCCCTTCATGGAAAATATCTGAGATATTACCAGGATACCGTGTACAATAATATTTTTATACCAAAATAGCTTTTCCTCATGAATTGCGGAAACAATTGGCCATGAAACAACATTTTGATGCAATAAAAAGCAAATGTAATTGTATCACATATACTATCTATCTATCTATCTAGTCTATCTATCTATCTATCTATCTATCTATCTATCTATATCTATCTATCTATCTATCTATCTATCTATCTACCTATCTATCTATCTATCTATCTATCTATCTATCTATCTATCTATGAGGGGTTGAGGGTGAAGGATGGTCATGCTCCATTGGTTAAAAGGGGGTACAGGGTACCCCATGTTTCCATTGTGGTTAATTTAAAAAAAAAAGTGAATGGGTAAATTCTCCAATTTATACAATCAGACAACAAGCAACCCTCTACATGTAGAGCTATGGCCGAACCGATGGACCTCCACCTCATGATAGAAAGCACTAACTACATGTTGTGTGATGTTTGTACTGGGTTTCTATCCTGTGCCTAAACTTTCTATCACCCCTGGGGTCTTTACCAACCTTAAGGCATTAACCTACTGCCCTATTAAACACCTGGAGTCTCCAAGCAAGTTTGTTTGCCCATGGCTCATCCATAAATCTATCCTAAATACCCATAATCAGTTCCGGTCTATCTAAGCCCAAGGTTTATATAACATAAAATAATACACAAGCAATTGTGTAACACACATTATTTAATGTAATTTGCATTTATTGGTATATCCTGAAAACAACACGTTTTCAAGCTAGCTTCAGGAAAGTATTAGTTTTAATATTTTTGTATTGGTCCCATCAAGATGACAGATCCGACTCGGGAAGATTCATACACTTTATGATTAATAGATTTACGTAAGAAGGAATGTCGCGCAATGAGACAATAATGGAATTATTCTATTCTGGCTAAAATAAAATATACTATCATACTATTTTTGTGCTAGCAGAAGAAGAATATCAAAGCTAAGATATTTTTGTGATGTTCAGCCAAAAAGATTTAACATAAGTCAACGTTTGACAATGATATATTTTTTGTTTTTTTTAAAAAAAGCAAAATATTTGCCTCATATGGTCTGTGGATATTCAATCCCATCAGTTTATTAAATAGGAAAGTTTAGGTAACTTACCCATATTTCACAGGTCAACAAGCTATACCCCCACTTAGTGCAGTTATTACACTACCGTGAGTTGTTTGTGCGCAGCCGGGCAGGGTGGTCTTTCATTATCATACTTGGGAACTCTCTAGGTTCAACCTGTAGGCTCTGGATGAAGCCCTGCTTCCATCTTCTTTCCCAGGGTATGGGAGCAGCACTTGACCACGCCAACTGCTTGCCCACTTCCCTCCTTCTACCCTCTCACTTCCCTCCCATGTCCCATCCACAAAAGGCCATTGACGCCTAGCCCAACCATTCATGTGACTAGTCCCACTACATGCAGCTACCCCATCACAAAACTACTCCCCAATAGAGAGAGAGAGATCTGTGTAGACTACCACAGAAAGTTCCCAGGTATGGTTATGGTGATGTGTATGAATGAGGGAGCTATTAAGGCACCACATAGGAGATCAAAATTATTTTTTGCATTGTTCCTATGGGACTTACTGTATCATATGTGTCGTCTTGAATGCATTAAAAATGATGGTTCTCATAACCACGAGCTAATCATTTCATATATATGTATATATATTCCTGTATGGAAAAATGGCAAGGAAAATGTAACTAAATTAAACTCAACTAAATTCAGCAGGGAAAACCATTTATCTCATGAACAATGAGAGTTCTTGAGAAGACTGTCCGTGGCTGCGGATTTACTGTATTTGTGAAAGTTATGGTCTTGACTTTCTGTTTTCCATATACTATATGAATACACGGTTTGCATGATCATTTTCGGAGCATCTGTTTATTCCTACTTTTTCTGGGTTGGTTTGACTACATTTTTATTGGCTGCAGATCTTGGTTTTTTTTTTTTTTTTTATTCTCACATGTTTTATTAAAAAGATGAAAACAAAAAAAAAAAGTGGCAAGATTTGTAAACAAAACATATGTCATGCAGGCCGGTGGAAATAAGTTATTTCTGAATGCTCATATTTCATTTGAACATATATTTGCTAATATGATTATTCCATATGGATTTCATTGTAATTTTTTTTTTACTTCCCTTCTCTCCAACTGCTGCAAACTGGAACATCTCTTAATCTCTTTTATAAAGATGGAAGCCATATGGTTTTCCACTACAATTTACTTTAATTATAATTAAACTTAGCTATCTCTCCATTTACAGGGATATTTTATATTACAATGCATTAAAAATGTAATTGAAGATGTCTGTTTCATTAATCTTAATCCAACACGTGTTGCCTGATTTCAATCAGATTTTTTTTTTGCTTTCTGGGGAGACTGCACATAAATTGCATAATAACACAATGAATATTCAATATTGCAATATGAGATTAATACAGGCTGGCTACGAGTTTCATGGGAAGTTATAATTATGTGGAAACATTGAAGAATACTCTAGTACTTAAGAATTTCTTTGAGAATGTTTAATTTCAATCAAATCTTCTAAATATGCACTGAGAGTTTGTATCATGTACCGTTTTTTTTAAACTATGTTAGCCTTTTGTCAGATGTGTAAATCTACATTTCCAAAACTCCTGTATTTTAGAAGATACCTATAGTGGTTGTAATTTGGAAATATAAGTACCTTTAAGTAGTTGCATTTGGTAACCACCATTTAATTTTTTAAGTTACATGGAGATTTCTGCTCCTGAAGGGCTTGTTTGTGGGATAGTCAAAAATGAGGAGAACCCAGTTGAGTTGGGTCTATTCAAAAGTTCAAGTGATCAGTGAAGTTAAAGTTTAACTCAACTGAGGTTGCATGTCCTTATATGCTAATGCTCGCAAAGCAACTTGCATATTCACTAATATGAGGGCATGTGGATTTACACTTTGCAAATTTCAGGCAAGGGCATGCAAAAACTCTATGAAAAAAACAAATGTAAATAGAAATAAATAGCAATATCAAATATATAATAAATATTTTGTTATTAAATGAAAACAATGTCCACAGGATAATGGAAATCGCTGTCTATCACGTTGGCACTCAAAAGGTAGAAATTGTTGGGAAAAAGGTCATTAATTATCTCTTCTGGGGCTATTCAGTAATGATTTTCAAATTCATCAATCCTCACTTATGGCCCAAAGAAAGTGACCATCCAAAAATAAAATAGCAAAAAAAAAGATGCCCAGCACAAAAGGAACAAAATGATTAGTTATCTTAATCTCCTCTACTGATCTTAATGAGCATAACTCCAGTGAGGGACCTGTTACTGTGCCGCATCTTGCAGTTACTTTACCGTAAACTAAGAACAACTAACTGACAGAATGTTTAATATTGGAACAAACATTATTATTATCCACTGATTTGAAATTATGGAAGCTACTATAAGAGAAAACATAAAATTCCAAGCCATTTCAAAATGTATGCCCAGGAGTCAGTGCCCTTTATTGCTATATAACTTATATATATATATATATATATATATATTATATATATATATATATATAGATATAAAGATTTATTTTAGAACTTCTTCTACGATATAATAATTTTACATGATCAGACTATAAACTCCTTTAAACCCTGAGTCTGACCATAATAGTAAAAAGCCAAAGTTATTTGGTAATCCTGAACCCAATACTCGGCTCGTGAATTAAGAAAAAAAGAGAATGCCAAAATGTCAACATGGACTGATCATGTAGCATAACAAAGCGAAATGAGTTTGTTTAGATCAGCAATCGTTGTTGACGTCTTTGTGGTAAGATTGTGTACAGCTTTTTTTTGGGAAATAAGGCTCAAAATCAACATAATAATATTTACAAAGCATTTTAGCCAAATTCTCGAAAAAAAGCTAAATATTTAATTACTTAGATAGCTAGAAAGATGGATGAAAGCTAGATCTATATCTATGTAAATAATTATCTAAATAAAAATGCTAGTCTATAACACATTGAAAACATGGATGATTATATGTCTGCTGAAACTACCACAATATATATAAAAATACTCTCTGAACATAATACGGCAAATTTCATGATGAACTATCACATAAAGGGATAAAGGTATTGGCATATGACAGCAATCCTACTACTGCTATATCATAACATATATGTATTAATGACAAGATTCCTTCCCTTTCTCCTCCAGGACTATTGACAGGAAAGGTACACCTGCGTTGACCCTTTCTAATGCATAGTGAAGGCAGTGAATTAAAGTTGCAACTCTCATGCATACGCCTCTGCATTCTACCACTTTAGTGAATGAACCAGATAGACCGATTGTGCACTTAATGCCTCATTTTTGTGAATAAAACCCCCTGAAAGTACTTACAAGTAATGGCCACAAGTAACTTCATGTGTGTATTTGAGTGGTCTGTTGTGTGGATCTAAGCCAATATATTTTCATGGATGGTTAGAATGCATATTTGCCATTAAGATTTTTTTAAAGAAACCCCACGCTTTCATCTTCTAAAATCGAGTTGCAACTTTTTGTCCAATGCCTTATACAATTGCTTTTCCTTTTATTTAATAAACAATCTGTTACATTTTAAGAATGTTTATATGACTAATTTCCTTTTCTTACGTAGCTCTAGGAACAAGCTTTTTATTAATATATTTAAATGGCGACATGAGCCAGGTTCTACCTAGATCCTAGGTTCGGCACCGTGAGCCATGGATATACCAAGTCTGAAGGAATTCTCATGAGGACCAAGTTACTGATAAGAGTTAGAGGTTGAACCTTGGCTCTGGCTTGTAGTCCCCTCTTTGCCAGTAGACCAAGCAGAGCTATGGCCAGAGATGTTTCAATGTATATAAGAGTGGCGCATAGCTCCACAATTCTGCAAATAGGCCACACTTTTCATAACCCAACTTGAACACAGAAATCTCTATTAAAAAACCATTAAATTACTTTGCAGACAAGTACACACAGAATCCCTGGTCTGTCTGTGGCCCTCGTGGATTTGAGCTGTGCAGCCCATACTAGGGCCTGTCTCCCAATACAAGGGCCTGTCTTCCAATGTAAAACAGTAGTCTTAGGTACTGTGACAAACCTCTTTCAGCTGAGGGCCACAAAGGCTCCTTCCTAGGGTCTTAAAGCAGGGCGATAAAGCTCAGAAACCACATCTCTCTGGGGCTGTACATATTCTTAAATTAGTCATGAAAAGCCTGTTTACTAGTGTTAGAGGATTGCAACAGAGTGTATCAGAAGGGATGGCTGCTAAACAAAGACACATTGTTTAAGACAATGAATTCAACCGCCACTTTATAAATCTAATTTCCCTTTCAGGGCACAACTGACGTGAAATGACCTTTTATTTTGCAACTGGTATTCACCACTCCAATGTTTACTCTAAGGATTATTTGATTATTGAATGAAAAAGCATCATATGCCATTGAGATGCTGAGTCACAGACAATAAAGTCAAATGTGTAACAAAGAAACATGTGAAATGATCAGAGACGCAAAAGTCCAGGAGCTTAATTGGTTACACAGAGAAGAATAATAGCGATCCGGGAAAACAATTTAACTAAAGCATATTGGTTGGTAACATCAGTGTTTATTAGTGTAAAACAGGTTGGACTTTTGTAACATCAGGTACATAAAGTGAGATGGGAACACGGGTTTGCTCGACTATTTATTTCTACTCAACATTCTACTAAACATTTATTGATACTTAACCTTGATCACTTCGAATGAATCCCTTTTTAGCTTCCAGTGTCCCTTCCAATAACTTTTTAAAGAAATACAGAAAAGGACAAAGCCAAATGTACAGAAGCATTGTATTATTCTATAAGTCTATTAGTCTATTAGTAGTCTATCTTGTTTGAACTGAGCTTTTGGCCAGTTTCCAACACAGAATCATAATGAATTTGGCCGTGTAGATCCAGGAGAAGATGTGGTGTTTAGTCACAGCTGATGTGTTTGTGATTGTGGCCCTGTTTGCAAAGACAAGACCGCCATTCAGGTTCGAGTGTTGAGTAGTTTATTGATCCGAATCCTAGCACATACAGGGTGAGTAACATCAGCTCTTCTCCACTATGGATAGGAGTGTTCCCACATCTAGTTTTTATACAGTATGACTAACACAGGTTTCTGGGCACATTATACTATTTTGGCGCACTGGGCATAACTATATAGCAGTTAAAACTGGTTGACACAAAACATAACTCCTCAAGGTACTGGCATTAATACAAAGACAGCATGCCAATGTCCAAACCTCATCTGCTCCCACATACAGACTCCAACAGTATTAGTACATATGCTGTTTACTGAGCTGAAAGCCCCCCCTCAATCAAATATTTCTTTCACCTCTTTATTGAGCCAACACTGTTACCTTTAATTTAATTTACATGAAAAAAATAGAGAGTCATATAAGCTTTCAAGGGTTTCCCATGGAATGGAGTGCTATGAGTTTCTTCTTTTGTCTAGTGTTTATTTTCTTCTAGTTGTAGTCCGGTAGAGGAACATTTTAGTCTGATCAACGCTTGTTAATTACATTGCTCCTGAAGATCTGGGATCCAATAAGCTTAAATGACTCAATGTTGACCCAAGTTTTTCAATGCTGACCCAATTAAAGGTATCGATGTCGACTAAAGAGTCCAACACAGAAGCAGACGCATCAAGGTTGCCTAACATTGTACTGAGACAGGTCTTGTACTGACAGAAGGAGATTCTAAAATGATGCTATCCCCTGATTACAGCGAGTGGTTTTTATTACACGTAACACTTTTAGAGGTTTTCCCTTCAGACCTAAAGCATCTGCAAATTGAATAAGTAGGTGGCCTCTTAAATACCTGTTTAAACATCTGGTACATCTCAGATTACTTTGCAGAGGATGAAATCCCGGCACAACTTGGATGCATAAAATTCAGGTTTAAGGGGTGATCCGTTCCAGTGTCAAAAATAACAGAACCTGCATTTTTCCATAATATTTTTAATACCATAAAATCTAATTAACATTTTATACAGAACCATGGTGTGCAGGAATGGGTATGTGGGTGGCAGTGGTTGGTATGCTGCCTCTCCTTGGTTGCATGGTTCTGTCAGACCTAATTACTAAGATGAAATCATCACACAAATGTCTTATTTGTTTTTTTCTGAACCTCTTGTGGATTTTCAGCATGTGGCGTTTTAGGTTATGTTGAGTCTAACCTATTGTCACCATCTACGTGTCCGG
Source organism: Spea multiplicata (assembly GCA_009364415.1). Classification (NCBI taxonomy): domain Eukaryota; kingdom Metazoa; phylum Chordata; class Amphibia; order Anura; family Pelobatidae; genus Spea; species Spea multiplicata. The sequence goes on from VKOC01021573.1 coordinate 9,564, forward strand.
TTGGCAGTTCTTACAAAACGTATGCTTAAGCCAAGTCTGTGTTTTGTCTCGTTGTGCGTTTAATTGTCACTGTGTTCTTTTTTCCTTCTTTTTTTTTAGTGTTCTGTTTCATTACTGTTCTGTTCATTGTATCTGGGCGAAACGGGCCAAAAAAGGTTCTTTTCTTTGTCTGTCAAATTCTACTTTAAATTTCTAAACTGTCAGGAAAAGAAAAGTAAAATACATAAATACACTCTGTCAGTATTGGCTACGCTACTTAAATGTATAGGCAATAGTCCTTATTGGGGTTGACTGACTCAACAGTAAGTTGTGGTGAGAATAATTATTACATTCCTGTATGCCCATTTTTTATTAAGAGTCTGTTTCAATGTTCTATTACATAAAAAATACTTTATTAAATACTTTATAATTAACAACACCAACATAACTTTAGAAATAAAAGTACATGTACTCTAGTCATACTAGTCAAGTGGACACCCTTACACTACTTGCACCCTATCAAACAGACCTGCGAAGATCACGTCTTACCGTTTCACCTCTTTTGAAATCTGCTTAAAGTATATACATTGTTTTATGTATTTAAATATTAACTTTTACTGGCACATATAGGAAGAATATTTATATGCGAAACCACTGTTCTATGCAAAACTTGCATGGTAGCTTACTCTTCTCCCCCAGCTTGCACCAAGGATTGAAGGGTTTAGGTTTAAAAAGCTGGCTATAGCTCTAATCCATTTTTATGTCTGTACTGAGCCACACAACAAATGGCGCCACATATTTGTAGTGGTATTTTTAATAAGGTGGATAAGCACCATGGAATAATCAAGTATTTTTTTAGTGGAAATTAAGAAAGCATAAAAACTGGTGATTTATTAAACTAAAAAGGAAATGAGCTCCAGTGGCGGGAGCAATGGACCAGAACGGCACCAAAAACACAGATCAGAAAAAATGTGTGTGCAAAAAAGAATAAAAAAAATGTGTCCTGCGCTGATGCAGAAAAAAATATATCAGTGTATACGTACAATCAATTTGAAACCCAGTCCAAGGCAAATGTCCAAAGATAGTTCGATTAGGATAGTATGTCGGACCCCCTGTCCTATTTGTGTGCTCCTTTGGGAATTAAATTCACTCATTTAGATAAATTCAATGTTTTATTTGGCATAAGAAGACCTAACAAATGTTGTTAAGAACCCACAATACCAATTGTAACCACAGACAAAGGAGAACAAACAATAGTGTAATATTACAAACATGCTATTTAATATAAATATAGATGTAAGGAACATAACTCACAAAAAACTCAGTTTTGCCAGAAAGTATGAGGCATAAAAATTGCACGATTTAGGCCGCTGTGGGTGCCTTCAAATCTTGACTTGGCTTCACCAAAATACATTTTTAAAAAAATAATTAGCCGCTTCTAGGGCTCTGCCAGCGGGAAACACTTAAGCGACAGTCACACAGTCACATGATGTTTCTTCCGCATAAATAATTGCGTTCATGTAATCAACGTAACCAGCATGATTCCCATCACCCAATCTGTTTTCGCACATTTGCAGGTCTATTGAACGTATACATAGATATATTTTTTTTCTTTATATATTTTTTTTGTTATTATTATCATTATTATTTGACACTATTATTTATTATTCTTCATTATCACACTAGCAGGACACATTTTTCTTATTATTTTTTTGTATAATGTATTTTATTTTCAGATTTGTAAGTCCCCTGTAGCTTGTGTATACATTTTTAATTGTACAAAGAAATGAATAACAAATGTTGGCTGTAAGGGGTTTGCTATAGTATGCTTCTCATTAACTCTAGCTCATTAAATCATTAAACTGTGCATACTTTTACGGGAGAATTTATTAACTATAGAAATACAACGTGTAAGTAGCACAAAATAGACACGTTTCCATCTTTAGAATCGTAAATATTGTAGCAAAGGCCTCCTCGGCTGTATAAAATGATATATATAATACAGAAATATAAAAAACATACAGAGAAGTGTGCCGTATGAAGATAATAAAATGAAAAGGTCGCAGGTTGTGGGTAAAGCATTTTCAGGGAACGATATATTATTACTAAATGACCTGCTATCACCGACAGCATTTACTGTTAGATGGACTGAGGAGTCCTGGGTCTCACGAGGATCGAGGAACATAAGATTCTTACAGGAAGTACTGATGGAATGGCCTACATAAAACGTAAAACGTAACTTTTATTAAATATAAAAGAATTAAGATAATATCCTAACTAAAAAGGAACTAAATTGTTCCCGATGTAGGGGTTTAGTGATACATTGTGATACAGTCTTGCAGTTGGGTTTGTTCCTCTCAACAGAGACCCGAATGTACATAGGTTGTAGGATCTCTCGTTTTATGAGGCATTTAAGGTAGAGCTGTTTAGATTTTCACGCTCTTTTGTTTCCTTTTTGTATAGCATCTGGCATTAGTTCCGTAAATCATTTATTAGGAAACAAATGTGGATACAACCACAGGTGTTACCAATTACATTAATATAATGCAGTTCCTTATTATTTTGTAAATCATTTTTATTCATTAGTATTTAATCAGCTTTTTACGTTTTATATAGGCTACTCCATCAGCACTTTCAGTTGTTTTCTTTATCCCAGTGGGGGCTCATGGCCAGGTTTTGCCAATAATTAGGTCATAATCAGGTTAGATTACCTATCCACCTTTATGTCCTACATTTCTTAGCATCATTTGTGGGACAAATAGGAACGTAGAGTCCTCAGAAAAGTTTTCCTTTTTTTTCAGAAAATGGCTAACAAACATAAAATTGTAAATGCACCAATAACGGCTCTGTTTTGAGGCATCCCCATCAATGATGACGTAGGGTCAATCTTTGTCCACATGGGTTCCAGCGTAGGTCGTGCGCAAGTTTTTATCTTTCAACGTAGTTTGTGCAAATAGACAATGACAGAGAAACAAACATAATTTGTCTAGTAGAATGTAACTCGCTCAGAGTTGGCGAGTTGTAGTTTTTAAATGTGGAAAAATATTACAATGGATCGGAAGACGATGTTGCAATGATTAAATGTCAAAAACGTGTATTATGGTCGTTTCTTTCCAGTTTGCCAAGCGGCAGCCACTGGGTAAGAGGATAAATAGTCTAAGATGTTTTGTGGAGTGCGTACTAATCCCTGACAAATACATGGGCATAACAGGCCCTTTAATATAAGCTGTCAATCACCCGACATACATTTACCTCTTGCAAACACATGATGGAAAAAATAAATTTATTTTTACATATGTCATTTTTGATAATAGGTATTTTTTCCTTAAGACATATTTTATGCGCTATGGAATTTTTATATATAAAACAATAAA
>VKOC01021574.1:0-12153 GCA_009364415.1 Spea multiplicata
AACATCTAATTATTGCATGAATTTCTTAAATACATAAAAAATCATTGATGCTATTTCCACAATTTTTCTGCTTTATTATTTTCAAACTTGATATAAAGAGTTGCTTCTGTGTTAACATGGGCAAAAATGCACAAATTGGCAGAAATTACAAAACTCCAGCGAAAACGCTCCACAAAAAAAGGACAGCACTTTGCAGCATAGATTAAAAAGCCTGCAAAGCCCAAACTGTAGTTACCACCCGTCCTTATCCATGATGGCAATAAGTGCTGAGAACTGGTGGGCAAAACTATAATTGGTGTTATAACAATATGGCCTACAGCTAGTAACCCAGCACTCTGGAGCTTTGTTCATGTAAGTAGTCATGAGGTTCATGATCAATATATTTTGAAAAGCTAAGGGTCATATTCAGATCAATACAAGAAGCACAGCTTTGAGAAAATTTTGAATGCTCAGCATTTTTAGTTTCTTTTCATTCATATTAACGCATTCTGTCAAACTTCAGACAGGACTGCCACACATGTAGTTATTTAAGACTTCTGAAACATGAGTAGGACCACCAATTTGTATTCATTTATATACATACTGCAGTAAATAATGCTAATTTCCTCCATGAATGCCATAAATAATAAGTTCAAATGCTAAATTTAAATACAAGTAATTTCATTCTATCGTTTCATCATTCATGCTTTATCACTGTGCAGTGGCATTTAATCCATTCACTTAAATTACAATTCAATATTTATATTTATGTGATTTTTTTTAAAAAATTACACAGAATGAAAATATTTGAATTTTAAAAAATGTAATGTGAATTACTACATATATGTTTGAAACTTAGCTTAATGTAGTTTGCCTACGATACATGGGTATCTAGATACATTTTTTAATACAGACAAATGTCAAGTTATGCTTTAAGAGAAAAATAATAACAATCCAACATATCTCCCTGGGGAAGAAGGTGAATTATTTAGGAATAATTGTAGACAATAGACTTGGCAACAGTGTGCAATGCCAGTAATCAGCTGCAAAGGTCTTATTGGCATGTATAAAATGGGGTATTGATTCAGGAGAGGAGGATATCATCTTGCCTTTGTATAAGTCAATGGTAAGACCTCACCTTGAAAATGCGGTACAATTTTAGGCACCAGTTCTTCAAAAAGGACATTATGGACCTAGAAAAGGTGCAAAGTAAGGCTACAAAATTATGAAGGATTATGAAGTTTATGAAATTATGAAGTTCTTAGTTATGAAGACAGACACAGTTTTAATGTGAACTACTACATATGTATTTCAACGATAGAAGGTAATTTTAATTGTACAGTAATTGTATTGTTTTTTTCTGAATACTTTATGGGAATGTTCCTAACAAACTCAGTTCAATGTAGTTGTTTGCCTACATACACGGATATGTTGTTTTTTGAGATAAGTTTTTTTTTTATATCTCACTGATGTTCTGTAAACATCACAATAGATTTGTGTAATGATGGCTCCATGTATCAATGTATTATTAAAAAAATATTTAAGCTTCATCTCACATTATCCAAGATATAATATCATCATTAATTTTATTAAGCATTGGATGGATTTATAACTATCCTGAAATTAACATGAGACAAAGGCCTAATTAAGGCTTGAAGAAAAACAGACAGACTAGATGGGCCAAATGGTTCTTCAATGGTTTGTCAAATTCTATGTTTCTTTGTACAGAAAGGTAAGAATGCCACATTTGAAAAGCATTGTCATTCGACACAAAAATCAGAAATAGATATTGTGAAACCAATGGAACAGTGTTCAACAAGTATGTCATACCTGGAGGAACTAGAAAAGCACCAGTTTGCTGTATGGTAAGTTATTTTTATGTTAAATTTGTAAATTCAAGTAAGACAGTGCGCTTATGCCAGTCATCGGCTGCAGAGACCAATAATATATTTGTATGCATAAAACGGGATATTGAAGATATAAGATATAATCTTGCCTCTTTACAAGTCAGTGGTAAGACCTCACTTTGAATATGCGGTAAAATTTTTGGTACAATTTTTCTTGAAAAGGATATTATGGAACTAGAAAAGGTGCAAAAGGGAGCTACAAAATAAATGAGGGTATTTTTAAAGAAAAACTAAAAATGTTGCATCTATATAGGCCAGAAAAACAGCCTCTTAGATGGAATATTATAACATTGGATACATATGTGCAAGGCCAATATAAAGAGCTCTCCAGTGACCTGTACATGGCCCTTTTGCAAATGCATGGGACGATTCTGTAGAATCCCCCATGTGCGTTTTCCCCTTCTCCCATCCCCAGCAATTTTTCCGTGCATGAACACATCACCCCGCATGTCATATACTTACCCCCAGTCAGCACCAGTGTTGGCTTGGAGCTCAGATCCCCTTGCACATATTAAAAAAAAACACTCCCATTGATTTTAGTGGGAAAGCTTTTCTGGCACTGATTGTTCACTCCAGTTGAGTATTGCCTTTCTGTCCTAGCTGGACTTCGAAACACTAAGGGTTGGTCATAGCCTGAGCTGACATTAGAGGTGTCATCAGGGCCGGCCCAAGACTTAATGCCGCCTGGGCGCGAAGGGGGGGCGGGATTTTAAACTTTCGCCGACGCCATTAAACCCACCCCCCCCCCGGTACTTAGCTTTTAAACAGTCCTGCGACGAGTCCTGCTCTTGCCACGTGCTGCTTTAATGCTGAGCGCGGAAATTGACGTCACTTCCAGCACTGGCAGAGAGAGACAGGGGCGCCGAGCGGGTAAGCAAAAACACTCGGCGCCCTCTCTCTCCTCCGCTTCAAAAAAAAAACAAAAGCGCTCGGGGCGCCAAAAGTTGGGCAATTGCCCCACTCGGCTCCATTGTAGGGCCGGCCCTGGGTGTTATATATGAAGTATTGTCACAAACACAGGCTAATGTTTCTGCTTTTGTAGCAATATGTGGCGTATATGTGATTACAACGCATCCTGCCTCACATCTCATTCACGTAGGTAGCAGCAGATCATGGATGGTTAAGTACTCATGTGAAACACAAAATAAATATTCATGTGGCTTTGTGTAACAGATATTACATACCCCAACAAGCAGATTCATATAGATTCATATAGTGATTTGTTCAAATGACCAACATGTACATACAACAAAGCAATGAATCATTGCATACTCAGCAAATAAATACGGTATACAGCAAATTATATTTACTAACATATATAGCATTTGCAGTATACATTGGGTTTGCATTGATTTCTTGTTTTGTTGCATAAAAATAACAATAAAAAAAAACACCTGGTGCAAAAACATGCAGTTTAGGTGGTACACAATCCATGGTTTTAGTTAGACTGTTAATAATGTATCATGTTGACAATATATTGGAATTCAGCAAAATCTAACTATACATATATTCATCCGAAAACCATTCAAATAAGTTTAGCAATTTCCTCACACAATGCTAATCTTTTCTTTCTTAGACTGAACTCATTTTCTAATTAAGCAAGTGAAGAAATGAAGAGTTCTGGATGATTGCCTCATTTCCTAACGCAATTCCTTCACAGCAAACAGCACAAATAATTCTAAGGCTCTTTAATTCTCCAAGATTGCATTGGCTTACTTGCATACATGTTGCTATCCAAAGCACCGGTCAGTTATAATGTAATATTTTAACTGGCTTGGCTTATCACAGTAAAAAAAAAAAGAGAAGCACATTGTGTGACTATTTTAATATTTTAAAATACCTAAATTGATGAGGAACCTCTCACCTTTCAATATATAAATATATTATGCCCAGGGTGTACCGTGACTTTAGTTCCCTTTAAATTTAAATACGGCTTTCACGGCATGGTGGGTCTACAAGGGTTAATACCAGTAAAGTGCACAACTGTAATGTTATTCTTCAATAAAAACTATAAACTTTTTTTTTTACAACACACCTGTGATTTGACATTGGAAATACTGAAGGTACAGATGCTTCTTTCCTCTATGTATTCCCTGTTGTGCCTTTTTAAACACCTTCACATATGGTTTCCCTCGTTCCTGTGAAACTGCTTGTTGTTTATGCCATATAAACAGAGCAGATTGATTTTACACAAAGGGAAGTCAATGAATTACACTGCGGAAGGAAAAACAAATTGCACACCACTGTGGTTTGGTTCAATTTTGCAAATAGTCTATTGTTAAAGATCATAATGAAAGGAGGCAAATAATCTACGCGTTTTAATGTCGGATCATTAAAATAATAAACCTTCATAATGCGGTATTCTGGTGAGGATAGACTGTTTTTCCGCATACAGCAGGTGCACCCTACGGGACACCGGCCGAGTGTAAGCTATGCTTTGTGTGTCGATGTAATGGCTTCACAGGCCTCTGAGAATGGAACATTCAACTGTCTTTAGGCTCTTAAAAAGTTACTCATGGAATGCGTGACAAATATCACCTGAAAAACATTACTGTGTACCCATCAGTCTTTTCCCTTTTGCCATAATTCTGTAATGATAAGTATGTTGCCAAACAGCTACTGCTAATGCCATTCTTGTAACGGATGCGTGTCAATGTTCCATGGTTATTGAGAAAATTCCCAGTCACACAGCATGGAACTTACTCCTTATTCTACTCTGACTTGAAATCCCTTCTTGAATACAGGTGACTTTATTTAGAATGCATTTAACTACTGAGAAGTAACTGGATAACTTTTACTAGAACTGTTTCAGTTGTCTCCATGAGCCTGAATAACATTTATTTAATAGGCTATTATTTGGAGAGTGTAATTTTACAAAGCTCCCAGATATTTCCATACAGAAAATGGTATAAAACCATAAACAATTATTGTTTGGAGTGTTAAGATAATAATTAGTGTACACGGTACAATGGATATATTGGTGATTTAGACATGGGTATGCTTATACGAAATTGCATCTAAAATTCTTCCTAGACTCCATGCAATTCTTTTTTTTTATATTTATCCCTTTTCGGTCCCTGTAATATTATTGCAGTATTGGTGTAGATTTACACAATAAAATTATGAAAACAGCGCATATAATTTTTATGGCCTCCAACAGAAAGGTTCCTTAATGCTGCTTATTTCATTTTCTTTCATCGTGTCTATTTTTTTTTGTTTAAAAGTGCTAAACAATTATATTAGATTACATTTTGATTGCCAGACAGGTGTCAAAGTTGCATATTGTTTGCTCATTTTGTAATGTGTTCTAATTTTAAAAGGTGTTACTTTCTCTGGGTCTAAAATTAAATGTGATAAATTGGTTCTATGCAACTGTATTGCATTCTCCTACTGATTAAAACCTTAACATCTAGGTATAGCAACTCCAAAAACCCTTCTACAGCTACATATTTTTTTAATAACATAACAAATGAAAATTAAATGAGCCTGATAAACAAGAATCTTCATGCTTTTATTTGTCACTGTGTCTCAATAATACATATTGTGTATTTAGGAAACACACTGGGTTGAACCAGAGGTGACTAAGACATCAGTGCTAACATTTATAAACTAACATTGAAGAATTAGTGTTCCTTTAGCAGCTCCCAAGGACATTAGAGGGTTCAGTTTGATTTAGTTAGATGTATGGAATTGTAAAGCCAGTTTTTATATGGTTTCTAAGGAATGATGACTGTAGCGCTCTTTAAATCACAGGACCAGGTTCTGATGGGCATACTGATCCCCAATATGTTCCAGTTTATGATCAACCCTTCAATCATCAAGTTATTGATAACCAGATAAACCACCAAACAATAAAAGACATCGTTATTGATTGTTTACATGCTTAATTTATTCAATCAATATTTTCAGAATAAAATATGTGATATTTTATATGTTAAATATTAGGATCAGGTTCTTGTGGGTCCTTATGGTATCCTTATGATGGATTCTTCATTACGTAACATGGAATAGCTATGTTTCCCAGAGCATTGCAAAACACAAGTACAGGGACATCATAAGTTCCTGGAGTCTTAGACAGATAATTCATCATCACTCAGTATAATTGATTGTCTCAGGTAACAATATTTTGAGTTATAATTTAAAACATGGAGGGCAAGTAACAACAATACACAGCTGTATCTCGTGTGAAGGCAGAGGAAGAGTATTCATGAAAATAGCTGTCAACAAGCAGACATTAAGAAAAAAAATCTAAAAATTCATCATCATGAAATGAAATCTGATCAGCCTCAGTAAAAACTGAATTAATGCGAGCAATGACTTTGCAAGACCTGGTGGTCAGAACTAATCCCCTGTGTGTAATTAGGCACATAACATATGCAAATTGTCCTAGAAGTTCAAAAAGAAAGAAAAGGTTCCACAGTTAAATGTGTGTATTTCACAGATGTGAACTAAATGTATACCTCACAAAGAATCCTTCAAGGAAATGAGGTCTGTCAGTTGGAACTTATTTTCTGTGTTCTTGCACACACATAAGGCATTAGAGAAATTAGGCTGTTGTTTTGTTGATAACAGGAGGTCATGACTAATCAATCAAAACCAAATAGTTTTGCCCATGTGGTCCGCACTACTTTAGGACTTAATCATTAAATTTAGGTTAGTTGCTTCTCGGTCTCTAGCATCTGATTTGTTTTTATGAAAAAAAGGAAATCGTGCAGTAAAAAAAAGTCAAGGATACTACAAATGATGTAGTCTCTCCAGCCACCAACCTTTTGGATATGTGGTGATACAACCCAACAAAGGGTAGGGACTCAATACGTATAGGTGATTCTATAAAAAATAAACTTAATGAATCTGCTTTGCTTCCTCCAGTAACCTACTGATCCCTTATCAGATATTGGGAAGAGACCTGGCCATGTACGAAGCTGATTAATCTAACATCATTATAATGCAATATATATCATCTTCTCTTAGATTGTGTTTCTTTAAAATCACTGCTTCACCCAAAATATTTTGACATGAGCATGTCATTTCAGAAAAATGAAACCAGTCAGTGTATTTGCATGCTTAATAATTACCCAAGTAGTATTACAGAATGTAACAGAAGATGTCCTGTTTGCTAAACTGTATCAAGATGGGTTTTGGGTTGCCAATCTTAGGGCATCTGGCTGAGATGGTCATGAGAACCCTACTTTCAATTTAGCTGTACCCTCTACTATAATTAAGTATAATGTAGAGTTATATCTATCTAATCTATTACTTTACCTATGTAGGACTGTCTTTGCCAAGGTAAAAAGGGCAGATGTCTAGGGTCCGGGCATCCTCAGGGGCCCTGGGAACAACTTACCCTTTAATGCCTTGGCTAACTCCATTTGTGTTCAACTGTAAGTAGAAGAAGGGAAGCTGCAGGAGGAAACAGGTTATACTGAGGAGAATAAATTTGACTTTCCCAGGTGGTGGGTGTTTTACTCTGGACCATTAGCAGCTAGTTCTTCCTGTGTCGTGGTATATGTCTCACAGGCATACAGGGGGCTCCCCAATGCATACATTATATGTATGGTGTCTACTGACATAGGTTTACTCACACTCCACTTGAGTTAAAGATGGCTCTGTATCTATATTCTACAAATAACATACTTCTCCTAACAAGGTTCTTATTTCCTGTGGCTGAGGCTGCAAAACTGTGACATCATATACCGGTACTTATAATTTTTATTCCAGTCAGCGAAGGAAGATCTATTCCAACAATAATCCAGATCTCTCTGCTAGTACTCCAGACTATGAATAATATAACTAATACAAGTAGACAGGATTCTCAAGGTTATAACCAAGAAAGAACTGGGAACAAGTAATAACATGATGTTTGAAGGTATATGAGGACAACATCCAAGCTTATAAAGGGGTGGAGCACATTCACTTATAGAACATCTCTGAATTATTCGTGCAGCAAACCGCAGTAATTACGTAGGAGTTTACCAATAGTAAAGTGTTGAAATGTCCAAACCTTATTTGTGGTTGGCTCATATTAGCTCCTTAACTTGCCAATCACTTGTAACCATTTAAAAAAATGTTAGATTTTAGCAAATAACCAGATGTAAACACTAACGTTTCATGTTAGACGCAAACCTAGAATTTGTCTTCTTTATTATGCTGGTTTTGTTAAATTACCTGGCAGTAAGTCACATGAATTTACTAACATGCTACGCTATGGATAATTGGATATAGAATAGATGCAGTTCATGTAAGGTAACACCGCCCTTGCATCTTCAAAACAAATATCTGATGTGTGAATGCAAGATACTTTTATATGACTTCTGTATAGTCATAAATGATGTATTATCAGTTACGCATACTCAATCTCAGTAGTTTATACGAGTGTAAAAATAGGACATAGGGTAGGCTAAAGGTATCACAAGTACATCATAGGCACAATGCCTAAAATCACGATTGTGACATTGTGACATGTAAAAAAGTAATTAACAGCCATAAAACATAGTGATGTTGCAGATCTGATACTGTCATTTTACACTTTCTACCTTTTGCTAATTCTTTAGCACACAAGCCTAGAAACAGAGCAATTGTACATCAGAGCGTTCTGATATAAGTGAGAGGTGCTTATCTGTCCCACAAAGAGATGAACAGGTCGGATGTCGCAATGTGCGGCAATCATCCTCCCTCAGTGACACTGTGCACCGTGAAATGACATGAGGGAGGATGATGGCCATACGTCCCATAACCTGATTGGATCGCCACTCAGTGATGGAGCTGCAGGCCACAAGGAACATACAGAGGGAAGTGGAAGAAGCAGTAAGTACTGTGTGTGTGTGTATACATGTGTGTATGTGTTTATGTATGCATGTGTGTTTATATGTATGTATTATATGTGTGTGTGTGTATGAGTGCATGTCTGTATGTATGTGTATGTATATGAATGTATGTATATGTGTATATACAGTATAAGCTCATTGTCAACTTTATTAGGTACACCTGTTCGATTGCTTGTTAACACAAAAAGCTAATCAGCCAATCATATAGCAGCAACTCAATACAATTAGGCATGTAGACATGGTCAAGACAACTTGCTGAAGTTCAAACCGAGCATCAGAATGGGGATGACATTCAGATGGCAGGGCCAGCTTTTGGCGTAAACAACATGAAAGCATGCATCCATCCTGCCTTGTGTCATTAGTGCAGGCTGATGGGAGTGTAATGGTGTGAGGGACATTTTCTTGGCTCACTTTTGGCCCCTTAGTACCAATTGAGCATCATTTAAATGTAACAGCCTACCTGAGTATTGTTGCTGACCATGTCCATCCCTTTATAACCACAGTGTACCCATCTTCTGATGGCTACTTCCAGCAGGATAATGCATCATGTCACGAAGCTCACATTATCGCAAAATGGTTTCCTGAACATAAAAATGAGTTTACTGTACTCCAATCCTCTCCACAGTCACCAGATCTCAATCCAATAGAGCACCTTTGGGATGTGCTGGGACAGGAGATTTGCATCATGGATATGCAGCCGACAAATCTGCAGGACCTCTGTGATACCATCATGTCCATATGGACCAACATCTCTGAGGAATGTTTCCAGCACCTTGTAGAAAGTATGCCATGAAGAATTAAGGCAGTTCTGAAGGCAAAAGGTGGTCCAACATGGAACTAGCAAAGTGTACCTAATAAAGTGGCCAGTGAATGTATGTATGTTTATGTACATATGTCAATATGTATGTGTGTGGGGGCAAAATAGAAGTTAGAAAGAGGATGGAAAACGTTAAAGGCAGACAACTAAGATAAACTAAAAACAAAGGGAAAGAAGATATAAAAAGGTGAGGAAAATAAGTCAGCAAGTGAGGTGCAAAAAAGAGACAGGGCAAAAGGAATAGAATAGAACAGAAGGAAAAAAGACAGCAATAGGCAGAAAAAAGTGGGAAGAAGAGCTTTCAAAAGGCAGGAATCCAGAGAAGGGGTACCTCCTGTATAATTACTCCAGGGCCCAAAGCTCGTTGATCTGGCCTCCTTATATCTAGGCATCTCACCCTCTAGTTTTAGATTATGACATCTTGTTCTAACATTTGTCGTTCTTCTCCCGTTCATTGTTAAATCCCTTTATGTATTTAAATCTTTCTATCATGTGTTTCTAAAATGTGTTTTGACCTCTAGCTCTCTATAGGGTTAACATGCACAGTGACACAGGCTCTTGACTGCAACTCTTATAACTTGCAGTTACTGCCTATGGATTGTTGCTGCCTGACATCTGCTGGGAAGCCATGCATTAGCTACCCTTTTTCTCAATTTATATGGTAATTAAAAAAAGCCTTAAATGTCACACAGTTCAAGAAGATCTCGATAACAAGCTGAACTGAGAATGATTAGTTGGTGGAAAAAATATTATGTAACTTCTAAAAAGCAATTTTGGAGAAACATGTGACAGTAGCCCTTTAAAGTCACAAGATGTGGAAAATCAATATTTATTCTTTTCATCTCACAAAAAATAATCATGGTTCAAGATCTCTAAAACATCCTGTGACTGTGGATAAAAGCAAAATCCTTCATGATGACATCACAAGCCTAGAAATCACCACCTATTATTCACTTGGTCAGTAAGAATGAACAAAGAATGGGTTAGAAAAGTATGTCATATCTTATTGGTATGTATGGTTTTGGTCACTAGCCTTTAAAGCCTACAATTTTCAGGGCTGCTTGTAAGGCAGGGCAGAAGGTGCAGATTCTAAGGTCATAGCCATTCTAAAGGACCCACTGGTCCTTGTGTCTGACTAAGGTGGAACTGAGACCATAGAGTATCATTTGTACAGATCTTCTGCACAACATACACCATTCCCACCAGAGCAACGTGTTGATACATTATGCTATGCTTGATGCTTAATTCAAAGATTGAATTATTCAATTTGTTCATGAGAAGGAGACGTGAGGAGGCTAAGCAGGATTCAGTTGAACTGGTACTAGTGTGTACCATTGCAAATTTTCTGCTCTTGCAATTTCCAACAAAGCAAGGCCACTATTTGTTCGTTTGTAAGAAAGAATGAGAGTCCATTTCACACAATTACATTTTATCCACACAAAAATGCCCACCTAGCCCCTACATTATAGATGATAATGGAAATAACAGACTATCTGCTTGACAAAAGATTATAACAGATGTAGTCTTGATTTACCATTGTAGTTCCTCTCTCTAAATTAATGACTACCAAAAACTGGACCTCAATAAATAACACGCTTGACAAGCTATCCATGTACCATAGCACTCCTACTCTGGAAGGACACACCTCCATACCCAAACCCGAGGTTCCAAGCTCCACCGCTAGGAACCTCCCACCGCAACGCAAAGTGTGCAACAGGTGCAAGCTCTGCCCTGTATCCTCATACCCCAGGCACAAGAAGCTGTTGAGGTGATTTACCATCAATTTACAACCCACCTTACAACCCAGTCCAAGAAAGAACTAAACTTCTCATGAAATAAGACATAGGAGCACACCATCAGGAGGCACACGTCCTTATTAAACACCTCATTGAACCCAACACTTGAAGGCAATCCCTATTGGAAGCAAGTGAAACCCAAATTCAATATCTACCTTTGCCATGAGTGCCCAGGGCTTGCATTCCCCACCAAATTCACTGCCCTATGAAAAAGAGGGGTAGGAGACTGAACAAAGATCCCTGTCAATATCAATATTTTAGGACAAAGATCATGTTCTGTCACCAAAACCCCTGGAGTGGCTGCCCCTCTAACCCCTAGTGAAGAGGGAGAAACCCTCCTACCTCCCCACCACCCTGGGTTCTAACTAGCAGAATGCTAGCAATCACTTCCTTTTGCCACTTTGACTTGCCTGGGGCTCTCTTGAGAGATCCTCTGCTTCTGGTCCTGAGAAGGTCATGGGACAGGCAGACTCCTCTTCCTGCTGGACCCGCTGGAAGGTGCCAGAAAGGCCTCTGGTAAGCATCTCCTGCTTTTCACCATGCTGTCTCTGCTCCACATTGATGTCCCTAGACAGTGTGTTGCAGCACCTCCTGGTGCTTCTTGAATGCTCTAGATCGCATCTGTGATTGGCCTGTTCTCCAATTGCTCTACCCCAGGAACCCATATACATAATTGGTGTAGAACCTGAACAAAAATACAAACTCATTTGGGTGTATATTTCGTCACATTTTGTACAAAGAGACAGAAGGTTCTGACCGATAGTTCAAGATAACATATGTTCCTGTACCCCTTCGAGGCACAAAAGCTACCGCAAAAAGGAGGAAGATCT